>PVLD010019247.1:0-36923 GCA_004027595.1 Dinomys branickii | reverse complement strand
CCCCAGTACCGCCAAAAAAAAAAAAAAAAAATAAGAGCTGACTCTGTCTCCTCTTCCTTCTACAGCAGAGCGAGACACATTCTCCAGGGAAACGTAGGCCCTACTTTCAGGAGAAATGGGCAGAAGTTCGACTCTTCCACCTCTAGTGGCTCCTAACAATCTTTACACAAAAGTGGCATGTTTTTATGCAGCATATCCTGACTCTATGTAAGACAAACATGCTCCAGTTGCCCTCTGATCTCAGAAGAATAAAAGACACAAAGAGCATACCTAACCCATCCATAGAGCTTAGATCCGAGCCTAGCTGAGTCCAGCCTCAACCCCCTGACCCAAAGCCAACCCACAGGTACCTGGGTGACAAAGGAATGCCCATGGTTATGTGCGCCTGAGATTTTGTGGTTGCCTGTTGCTCAATGTCATTAAAACATGAGCTTATTCATCTGTAAAATGGGGAAAGCATGTGTCTTAGCTGTCAGTGATACAGTGACAGGTCAGGGAAGCATATATCTCACATCTCAGATTGCAATCTTCTGAGGACATAGCTGTGGTCACATTAATATTGGTATTGTTTTGCAATGGTGCTTTGTACATGAGGAAATGCCCTTCCCAGAAAGGACTTGTGCATAGTCCTATTGTTGCTCAGTGTCACTGTATCCCCATCACCATTGCCACTGGCTGCTGTTCCTCTCAGCTCTGACAGGGTACCACTTGGATTTTAGGTTCTCTCCTATTGACAGGCCGAGGCTGGTCCTCAGGAGCTGCAGTGGAGACTTACCAGCAGGCAGCGGAGCACTGGGGTGTCCTGGGGCAGGACAGCTTGACTTGGTACCTACCATGTGCCAGGCAGTGTCTGTGGCGTGCACTGAGTCACACTCAGGACTGACGGTAACTGTTTTGATGAGAGGCATGAAAGAGAATGTTCTCTTCCTCCTTTGTACTCAGCAGGGGCTCTACATCCTGGTCAGGCAGCCAGCAGGTCAGAATTTAGAGAAACAGCTCTTTCCATTTTGAAATGCTGTGACAACAGAAACCTCAAACACACTCCACCCTGTTATGGTTTACACTTAGATGTCTCCCCAAAGCCTCAGGTGCTCATAGGTGCAGTTTTAGAAGGTGATTAGATTATGTGGGTTTATGGCCGGCTTGCTGTTAGGAGGTGGGATCTAGTTGGAAGAGGGGTCCCCTGGGGTTGTGGCCTGGAAGGGTGCATCTCCCTGCCCAGCTCCTCCCTTGACTCTGCTGCTTGGCTGCCACAGCTTCCTCCAATGTGCCCCTCTCCCATGCCATCCTGCCTTGGAGCCAGCCAAGCCAACCATGGGCTAAAGCCTTTACAAACTGATCCAAAATAAACCTCTCCTCAATTTGGTTGTGGGTCTTGGGTATTTTGTCCCAGCAATGAGAAAAGTGATTAAGACACCCCCAGTCTCTTAGAGCCTGTGGCTGAGCCTGGGTGACAGAGCCCTAGGACCTGTTTCCCCCTTGCAGGTGACTCTTAACCCTGCCAGTGGCCTTCAGCTCTGCCAAACAGTCTGGGCACACCTGGATCCCAGCCGTGAAGGCAGTGAGTATATTTTCCCAGGATGTTCAGAATCCATGCACAGCAGAGTCTGCAGTCAGCTCTGGAGAGGCAGAGCATGTCGGGTATTCCCAGGGCCTGGTGGGAGTTTTGCTAGCTCCCTGCTAACAGAAGTATGTGCAAAGCCCCAAGTGGGTGAGAGGTGTTCACTTCACTTACAGAGGAACAGGGAGGTAGACCCGTATCTTGGAGTATTTAAATGAAAAAGGGCAGGGTCTGAAGTCCCTTGGAGATGGGAGCCCAATTATTGTACTTCGGGCCTTTAGGAAGAACCAGAGACACAATGAGACCAGGAAGTGAGCCTGTTTGCTGGCCTCCAGGTTGCAGGGTGGTAGGACAGTGTGCGTTCCCTATGTGGGGTGATTTCAGACCTTTTTCACGTGGTGGAATTATGATACAGCTCCCCGGCACCCCTACACCACTCCCCAGGTCCTCTGAAGTACTACTTTTCTTACATTTGTGACTCTGCATTGACCGCCTAGGGTGCTGTGACAAAGCACCACAGAGGAGGGGCATTAAACAACAGAAATTCATTGTCACACAGTGTTGCAGCAGGAGGTCCAAGGTCATTCTCCAGGTCACCTTTGCTTGACTCCTTCCTTCAGCATCCTCATGTTGTGGTCCCCACCCTGGCCGTGTCTCTGTGCTCAAACTTCCCCTTCTTAGAAGCCTGGCCCATTCAACCAAGGCACCCCCCCAGCAGCCTCTGCTGAACAATCATTCTTCAAATGCATTCCTGCTCTGAGGCACTGGGGTGAAGTCTTCAACACGTACACTTTGAGGGGACACGGTTTAGCCCCTAATACCTTCTTCAAATGTTGATCGACATTTTCATTTAAAGCGATTATTAATCCACTACTAGTTGTTTTCTCACTGCATTTTTATTTGTGGGTTAAAGCATGTTGGGTATTCCCAGGGCCTGTTGGGAGTTTTGCTAGCTTCCTGCTAACAGAAGTATGTGCAAAGCCCCAAGTGGGTGAGAAGTGTTCACTTCACTTATGGAGGGACAGGGAGCTGTCCCCGCTGTGTAAATACTGCACAGTTTGGGAAACACTTTCTGACCTCATCCTGCGGTCCGGCCTGACACTCTGGTTCTCTTACAGCCCTGAGTCCTGCAGTTCGCCTTCAATTAGTACCATTTAAAGGCACAGGAGGAATGGGCTTTGTCATCTCTGAGACGCGTGACACCTTTTCCCAGGTGCAGACAGGAGGCCCCATGTGCCCCCCCATGACAGAGTGAAATTTGGGTGTCTGAAAGGGACAATTTAGTAAAAACAACAGTGCAGTGGGGAAGGGCAAGTTGGGTTCAGTCCCTAGGGTCGCACTGACGGGCACAGTCCTAATTCCGTGGCTTCTCAGCAAGGGGCAATGCCTGGCTGAGCAGCCCAGTCAGAAGAGGTGACATGAAATGTGAGTAGGTCAGTTCCTGAAGATCAATCCAGCCCGCCTTCATGGAGCAAGAAACTGGAAAGTTTGAGTTGTCCTGACAGGGTGCCAGTCGGCTGTGGTCCCGAGTTCCTAGTTTCCTTATGTCGTCTTACAAAGAAGGGAATGAATTTTGGCATTCCTAGTGACTCAGATTTTTCCCCAAATAATAACCTCAGTTTCTCTGAGTGACTCCTTGAAGCTGTTCATGACTCTGCAAGGTATCAGATGGCCACTTTTTCGGCTTCTTGATCCGTGGAGAGAACAACTAACATTTGGGCGGCCACTTTCGCCTGCTTTCTCTTCACAAAGTTTCCAGAAGGAAAGTCCAGGCATGTGAAGAGGCCGCCTTCACTGAGTTCACGCTCGGCTGAATTTCTGGGTCATTGCACCAACTGGGGCATGACAGTTATCCTTGTCAAAGGAGCCTCTGCTCCACTGCCCCCCGGAGTCCCCTGAATACCACAAGCACACCCTCCCTCTCCATGCCCCTGCCCAATCCTGCTCCCTGCTGTCTGCCTGGCCCCAGTCCTGCACCTGAAGGCCGCCCCTTGCTGCCGCTGTTGGATACCTTGAAACACTTCTTGTATTATCTTGGTAGTGGAGTTGCAGGTTTATTTACACAACACTCAGATGGGTTTTTGGAGAATACTTTATTTTGGCTACAATCTGGTTTTTCTTTTGAGTTGACATTGATGGAAGTGGATGGTAGAGTGGGGTAAGAAAACTATTTAGTCCCATATAATAAACTAATTCAGTGTCTGGGTGATGTTCCGTTTCTGAAGGTAAAATGCCCACTCTCTCAGAGAGCCACCACACATACAGCTCCTGCACAAAGCAGCACAGTGGCCAAGCCTGCTGGCCAGCAGGGGCCCTGAATGATGTGCTCCCTATGGGCAGTGGCAGGGCCGGCCTCTGGTGTTAGTGCCTGGTGCGGTCCCTTCTCTTTATTTAGGCAGTGCTTCTGGACCCGCACCACCCTCCGTGCTGCTGGGCCCTGCTTCCAGCTTTATTTGCATTTGAAGATTCTGACAACTGCCGCTCCATTAGTCTTGACAGCTGTTACTCTCAGAGACTCTTTTTTTTTTTTTTTTTTTTTCCCTGGACCGGGGATCGAACTCAGGGCCCTAGTGCTCAGCGGCAAGCACTTAGCCCACTGAGCTGTACCTCCAGCCCTCTCAGAGACTCTTTTAGGGCACGTGTGGCTTTCTGGAAAGCTTCAAACCCTGAAGAATGCTAAGAAGTCTCTGAGAAAGCAGACTCAGGCTGTTCCTCTTCACTACAGCTGGTGCCGTAGCCCTGCAACCAAAGGCCCGAGGCTGGTTTGTTATAGGCAGAGTTTTATTTAGCTCACAGTTCTGGAGGTTAAAGACTATGGCATCCGCATGGGCTCAGCTGGGGTGGGGACTTCACTGGAATGGTGGGAGCATGCAGAATAGCAAGCAGTGTGGCAAAGAGAGATTCAAATGCCCTTATGACAACAGTCCATTCCCACAAGAGCCGATGGAGTTCTGTGAAGCTCGCCGGCAGGTATTGACCTGATTCCCTTCCACAAGGCTCTGCTTCTTTTTTTTTTTTTTTTAAAGAGAAAAGAAAGCAAAACAACAACAACAAAGATAAAAACAAAACAACATGAAAACAATAAAAACAATACAGAATTTCAAAACAAGACGGCAGGCAATTAACAATGGTTGTTATATTACACATTGTTATTTGCAAGGAAGTTGCTCAGGGAAAGAAATTGCTCAAAGGGAAGGAACAACTGGGAAGAGAGAAAGGAGAGAAGAGGCTCTGCCTCTTAAAGCCCCCACGAACTCACCTCTACCACCTTGGAGACCACACTGCCGGCACAAGATTTGCTGGAGGACAAACCACACCAATGCCACAACCCATGGGGATTCACACTCTTCTTTACAGCAGAGCAAGCAGGGTTTCTAGGCTATGGACAGGTCATCAATTGTTTCTGTAGTTCTTTGTTTGTAGACAGTAGGGTTGTTTCTGCTTTGGGGCTTTTTACAAAGAAGATCGCTCTGAATGCTGGTATACAAGTGGATACACATTTTCATTTTTCTTGGTTAAGTACCCAGGAATGGAACGACTAGATTCTGTGGGAAGTGGAGTTGCCAGCTTTAGCAAATAAAAATACAAGGCACCCCATTACATTTGAGTTTTAGACAAGCTGTAAGTGTATTTTTTAGAATACACATGTCTTGTGCAGTATTTGGGACTGATAGCGAAGCACCTTTCAGTCTGTTTGAAATTCAGATTTAATAGGATGTCCTTTATTTATGTGGCAACAGTAAATTTGGAAGTCTACAGTTTTTGAAGAATCTGCTAAACTGTGTTTGTCCAAGTTGTCATCATATTAATTACTTTCCCAGACCAGTAAAGGAGAGTTCTTCTCCCCTCATATTCTTGCCAGCACTTGGCAGGATCTGTCCTTCCAGTTTCAGCCATGATGGGGCTGTGTGCAGGTGCCACAGCATGGTCTCACTTTGTGTTTCCAAAGTGAAGGCTGGTGTGGAACGCAGTTTCAGTGTGCTCATCTGCCATTCTTACAGCTCGTTGGTGGGGGCTATTCAGTTCACGTGCCCACTTCTAAATCTTTTGTAATGGGCTGTTAGTCTTTTATTATTGAGTTTACATGTTCTTTATATATTTTATTTAAAATCCTTTGTCAGGGCTGGGGATATAGCTCAGTGGAATAAGCGCTTGCCTAGCAAGCGCAGGGTCCTGAGTTCGATCCCCAGTACCGCAAAAATAAATAAATAAATAAATAAAATAAAAAATTAAAAAATAAAATCCTTTGTCATGTACGTATGCTGCAGATTCAAGATTGTGGTTTGTCTTTTATTTTGAAGAATATGAATTTTTTTCTCTCTCTTTTTTTTTTTTTTTTTTTTTTTTTTTGAGGCAGGGTTTCACTGTACAGTTTAGACTGGCCTTGAGCCCACTTTGTAGCCCAGGCTGGTCTTGAACTCACCACAATTCTCCTGCCTCTGTCTCCCAAGTGCTGGGATTACAGGCATATGCCTCCACGCCTGGCTTGAATGTCTCATATTGATCAAGTCCAATTTACAGATTTTTTATGGTCAATGATATCTTCCATGCCCTATTTTAAAATCTTTGCCAAGTTTGAGGATAATAGTTTCTCTTAGAAGTTTTGCAATTTGAATCTGAACATTTAGATTCCTAAGTGCAGAGGCCTACTTCTGCAATCTTGTTCTGTCCCATGTATTGATGTGCCATTTTTATGACAATATCATGCTAGCTTACACACAGCAAATCTCAGAATCAAATGTGTTAGTTCTCCACCTTTGTTACTGTTCTCTCCACCACTGGTTTTGCTAGCCAAAGTTCTTTGCCTTTCCATGTAAGTTTTAGAATCAGGTTGTTCATTTCTACAAAAAACAAAATCCTGCTGGGATTTTGACTGAGATTGCATTATAGGTATGAAATTAATTTGAAAAGAATTTTCACCTTTAAAATATTAAGTCTTTTCATTCATGAATGTAGTAGCTCTTGTATTTATTTAGTTTTTCCTTATTTGTTTGTGTTGTAAATATTTTCTTAAATTTTAAATTTCAGGAGTTTATTGCTAACATATCAAAACTTTTGGGTTTTTTTGAGCCAGGCATGGTGGCACACAGCTATAATCCCAGCTGTGGGATTACTTGGGAGGCTGAGGTAGGAGGACTGCCATGAGTTCAAGGCCAGCCTGGGCTACATGAGCCAGTCATGGCCAGTCTGTGCTATATAGTGGGACTTTGTCTAAAAAGAAATGATTTTTTTGAAACAGGGTCTTGTTCTGTAATTTAGGCTGGCCTTGAACTCACTATGTAGCCCAGGCTGGCCTCTATCTCACAGTAATCCTCTTGCTTCAACTTCCCAAGTGCTTGATTACAGGTGTGCACTGCCATGCCCAACATAAAATTTTGCATGTTGACTTTGGATCCTGCAATGTTGGTCAGCTCGTTTAGTTTGTTATAGTATCTTTTATACATATCCCTTAGGATTTTACTTCTATAAAAGACTTCCAGTATAATACTGAATAAAGATGTTGAAGATGGATATTCTTACTTTTTTCTTTTGAATCTAGGGCCTTTGCACTGAGCTACATCTCCAGGTTCTTTATATAACTTTTTTAGTTTGAGACAGGGTCTTGCTGAGCCACTAAATGGCCCAGTTTGAACTGGGCTAAGCTTGAACTTGCCAACCTCCTGTCTTGTGTCCTTGCTTTTTTCTTTTTTTTTTTTTTTTCCGGGACCGGGGATCGAACTCAGGGCCTTAGTGCTTAGCGGCAAGCACTTACCCCACTGAGCTGTACCTCCAGCCCGTGTCCTTGCTTTTTTCTGTTAGAGTTTGGATCTTTATTGTCCACAACTGAGTGGATGTTGATGCCTGGCCCCGCCTGTGACCTGGGAGGTGGTGAAATCTATTGGGAGGGTTGGTGGAGGAAGTTAGGACATTGATACAGGGGATACAGGACCCCAGTCCATTGTGTTCTGTGCTTCCTGGCTGTCACGGAGTGAACAGTCTTCCTCTGCCACAGGTAACTTCATGGTGTACTGTGTCACCCTAGGCCTAAAGGCAATAGGCCCAAGAGACCATGGACTGCAACTTCTGAAATCATGAGCCAAAAAAATCTTCCTCCTATATTTTTGAGACAAGGTCTCACTATGTCTTTCGGGCTGGCCTTGAACTCACAGTGATCCTCTGTCTCAGCCTCCCAAGTGCTAGCATTACTGGTGTGCACTACCATACCTGGCACATCATTTTTAAACATGGTTTGCAAGACCCTCTTTGTGCTGATTTCTTTTTTTTTTTTTTTCCAGTGGTGGGGATTGAACCCAGGATGTTTGTACTGGGCTACGTCCCTAGCTCTTTTTTCTTTTTTGATAAGGCTCTCACTAAGTTGCCAAGGCTGGGCTCACACCTGCGATCTTCCTGCCTCAAATTCCCAAAGTGCTGGGATTACAGGCATGGGCTCCTTCATATAGGCTGATTTACTCAAGTACTTTGTCACAGTGATGCAGGGCAGGTAAACACAGTTCCTGATCTTAGAGGGATAGCATTAGGTCTTTTGTCATTAAGTACAATGTAGCCATAGGTTTCATTGTAGATACTGTCTACTTATTCTCTGCCTAATTTGTATTTTTATCAGAAAGGAGTATGGGAAATGGTCAAATGTTTTTTCTGCATCTATTGAGATGATCACATATTTTATCTTTCTTAAATCTGTTAATAGGAGGAATTACATTGATTGGTTTAAAATGTTATATAAATTTTGCATTCTTGGGATCAATTACACTTGGTTACGATGTAGTACATTCTCCTTTTAATTAATTGCTTGTCTTAATTTGCTGCTACTTGGTTAAGGATTTTTGTATCTATGGGTATTGATCTAAGTTTAGTTTCCTTTCCCTGTGATCTGATTTTGATTACAAGGTAATGATGGCTTCCTAAGATAAATAAGTATGTTCTTCTATTTTTTGAAAGTTAGTATTATGTTTTCCTGAAATGTTTGACAGAATTCACCACAGAAGCAATTTGGGCTTGAAATTTTCTGTTTAAGGTTTTAAATTATAAATTCAATTCCCTTAAAGTTATAGGCTGTCATGGTTTGTGTCTCCATGTCCCCTCAAATCCTCATGTAGTTATGGGGTGGGGCAGGCTCCTAGAGTTTATGAATGATGCATGGTCCAATGTTGGAATTATGGATGTGAGTGCTACACCTGCTCTGGGGTGGATTGTTTGCATACTGTGGAAGCGGGTGAAAGAGGCTGCCTGCTGCCCCTCCTCCCTTTTGCTTTGGTTGCTTCTGCTATTTTCCACCACCATGAATGTTTGCCCTCTGCCATGTGCCACTCTGCCTTGGAGCCAGCTGAGTATGGACTGAAACCTCCACAAACTGTAAACTAAATAAACCTTTCCTTCCTTAATTTGGGGTGTTGGGTATTTTGTCTTAGCAATGAGAGAAAAGTAACTGAGACACAGGCTATTCAAATTATCTATTATTTTTAATGTATTTTTTAACTTTTAGACATTTTAAATGCTGATATCCATAGTGAGACCTTATCTAAAAATTGGCATAAATTTTTCATAATATTCTCTTATTATTCTTTTACTGTCTGTAGGATCCTCAGAGGTATTCTCTTTTTAAAAAAATTTATATTTTTGAGCTAGGCATGGTGTTGCATGCCTGTAATCCCAGCACTCAGGAGGCTGAGGCAGGAAGATTATTGCAAGTACGAGATCAGCCTGGGCTACAAAGTGAGCTCCAGGGCAGCCTGAACTGCATAGTGAAACCCTTTCTCAAAAAGACAAAAGTAAAATTATATTTTTGGCTTTTTGAGACAGGGTCTTGCTGTGCAGTTCAGGCTGCCTTAAACTTTCTAAGCAGCCCAGACTGGCCTTGAGCTCTCAGCAATACTCCTGCCTCAGCTTCCCAAGTGCTAGGATAACAGGCTTGTGCCACTATGCCTGGCGAGGTATCCTCTTCTTACCTCTTCTATTGGTAAGTTTGTGTCTTTTCTTTAGAGCTCTTTAAATTTTATTAATTTTTTCCCCAAAGAACCAGATTTGGGTTTTATTTCTTCTATTGTTTTTCTGGTTTCAATTTTACTAATGTCTTTTCTATTCTTTCTTTCATTCCACTTCAAGCTTTATTTGGTCTTCTTTCTTTTTTCTTTTTTTTTTGGCAGTGCCCTGGATCAAACTTAGGACCTTGTACTTGCCAGGCAGGTGCTTATCCCACTGAGCTCAGTCTTCTTTTTTTTCGTATGGGAGAAGTTTACATCATTAATTTGAGAACTACTTTACTTTTTAAAATAAACATTTAAGGTTATAAAATGCCACAAGTTTTGATTTTTTTATCATTTAGTTCAAAATATTTTCTCACTTCCTTTGTGATTCTTTTTCTTTGACCAGTGGATTATTTAGTAGTGAATTTTGTTTTCTTAGTATTATAGTTTTTTTTATTGATTTCTACTTTATTTCTATTGTGATCGGATAATATACTTCATAAGATTTTTATATTTTGAAATTTAGTTTTGTGTTGTGTTTCAGGACATGGCCTGTCTTGTTGAATATTCCATTGCCCTAAAAATGTATCTTTTACAATTTTGGGTTTAATATTTCATAAATATTAATTAAGGTGGTTGCTAGTGTCATTCAGATCATATATATGTATATATGTATATAGACGTGTGTGTGTGTGTGTGTATATATATATATATATATATATATACTGTTCTATTATTGAAAGAAATGTGGTAAAATCTCCAACTTTGACTGTAGATTTGCCTTTGTGTTGATTTACTTCATACCGTTTTCATACTCTTGTTACGTATATGTATGTACATGAATGATATTTGTATATTATATAAATGTCCTCCAAAGGTTTATATATTGAGGACTCAGTGTTCCCAAGTGAGGATTAAAGTATTTGGGTCGTGTAGGCTCTACCTTCATCAAGTTGATTGCTCCACCTATGAAGTCATAATTTGATGGCATTACTAGGGTGATGGGAACAGGTGGTGGGGTCTAGTTGAGGGGATCACGATGGTGTGAACTTGGGGACTGTATCTGAACCCTTCATTTGTAGCTCTTCCTCGTCTCTCTGCTTCCTGGCTGCCATGAGGTGAGCAGTTCTGCCTCAGCACAGGCCTCACAGCAATGGCGCCAGCTGACCATGGACTGAAATCTCTGGAACCGTAAGCCAAAATAAACTTCTCTTCCTTTAAATTGCTTATGTCAGTTATCTTGTCACAGTGATAAAAATTGGTAAAAATATACTTCTAATATTTTTTCTGATTTTCTGGTCTTTATGTTTCATAACACCCATTGCCTCTTTTTTCTCTTTCAGGCTTCAAGTCACATTACAAACTACAGTGACAAAAATAGCATGATACTGGCACAGAAACAGCCATGTGAATCAATGGAACGGAACGGAGGGTGGATAAACGACCCCAGGCACACTCAGTCATCCCAATCCCTGACAGAGGAGCCAAAAACATACACTGGAGGGAAGACAACAAGTGGTGCTAGTAAGCCACGTCACGACTACACAGCCTATATTCCTGACCTTGCGAGGACTGACAATATTAAAATGAGCCTGTGGATGACCTGCTGGACTGGATGGGTGCCTGTCAGGTTCCTGACGAGGAGGGCTACTGCCATGTTGTGCCGGAATGCAGGATTCACCGGATTTAGGAGCGAGCAAAGCATTCTGTGTACTCCCTTGTTCATCTGAATGTATCCAGTTTTCACTTCCACTTTTTAATTTTGTCTCAAGAACTCCTTTGTCTTCACGTTTGCTGATTTCCTTATTTTGATAACCTTTTTTCTTTCTCTCGGACTCATTACAGCAACAGAATATCATAATCCTCATGGGGAGGATGGTCGGTCTGGAGAGGAGGGCCGTGGGGCCCTCTCAGGGTGCTGGGATTGGGGAGCCATTGGGCCAGGGGCTGATCAGAAGCAGGGAGGGGCCAGGTGAGGGTGGGCAGCTGAGGTTCCTCAGAGCCCAGGGAGGCGGGGAGCCAGAACAGGTCACAGGATGGAGCCATCCACTGTTTTCAAGTGAAACGTGTCTGGTGTTAATACACTGGAGTGGCTCTTATTCACACTATACTTTTTAATAACGTGTTACTCTTTGATAGCTGTATTAGTCTGCTCAGGCTATCCTAGCAAACTAACAGGCTGAGCTGCCAACATAACATAGATGCGCCACTTACACTTCCGAGGCTAGGAGGTTCAGGGTCAGGGTGCTGGCCAGGGCATCTTAATTGGGCTTCTGGGGCCGCAGCTGGCTGCCGGCTTGCCGTGTGTGCACAGTGGCCTCTTCCTTAAGCCCCAAGAGTGCTTTCCTGCCTCCTCCTTTATGGCCACTAATCTCATCAGGAGGTCCCACCCTCCCAACCTCCTCCAACCCACACTGCCTCCCAAGGGCTCCATCCGGAAGAGCAATCACAAAGGGGCTGGAGCGCTAACATACACTTGGGGGAGCGTCACAAATACTGAGGGCATAACCAAAATACTGCACATCTCATAAGGCCTCTTCAGTTTATCAACTCGGACCTTTCCTTATCCGTTCTCTGCACTGCTCATCTCTTTAGCTCATGCTCTGGCTGGCTGTTGCCTAATCAAGCGCCCTATTTCCAATACTAGACCTTTTGTACCCTTCAAAGGGTGCCTCAGCACCCTTCATTTTAAATGGAAACCATGGCTTGTCGAAAGCCAGAAAGCAAGATTCTGTAGTCCTCAGGCATTCCTTGTTTTCAAGGCTTTTCAGCTATGGCTGACTAAAGTCCACCACGTGCCCGTTCTGAGCACCGAGGCCGAGGTTCGTTGTTTTTCTGTGTTCCTTGCACTGGGACCTCAGGCACCCATGCTGGGTCACTGAGCTGATTCTCCTCCTCAGTCACGGCGTTTCAGCACTGTGTGAAGTCCTGCTGTGGTTTTAACATTTTCCCTTTCCTCACAGGGTGCCTCTGCCACAGGGTCCCTCTGCCAACACTACCTCTGAATACCTAACCAGTCGCTCTAATAATATTTGACAAATGATGTGGGTCAGTGTTTCTTAACCAGGCAACCTGGTTCTTTCCACTCCAGGGGACATTTGGCACTGTCCGAGACATTCCTAGTTGTCACAATTGAGGGGTCTCCCGGCCTCTAACAGAGGTCTGCTGCTAAATAGCCTACAATGCCCAGGCCAGCTTCTCACAGTGAAAGACTCCCCCGTCCCAAATGTGAACAGTGCTGAGGTTATGACTGCTATGTGTATATTGTGAAAGAAAGGAGTATTTACCTCTATAGAGTTATATACATTACACAGTATATATGCACACATGTATGTGCATATACATAAATCTGTGTGTGTGTGTGTGTGTGTGTGTGTGTGTGTGTATATGGGTGTGTGTGTGTGTATACATACATGAACAAAGTATTCTGTAGGGTTTTTTTTTTTTCTGAGACAGAGTCTCAATATGCAGTTCAGTCTAACCTTGAACTCACTATGTAGTCCAGACTGGCCTCAAACTTGTGGGGATCCTCCTGCCTCAACCTCCCAAGTTCTGGAATTACAGGCATGTGCCACTACCCCCAGCATGATCTTGGTTTTCAATTTAAACAAATAATAATTCACCTAATTCAGTGGCTCATTGTGTCCATCTTCAATTTTTAAACATTTTTGACATCTTTGTTTTTATAAATCTAGTTCCAAGTCAGGTGTGGTGGTGCACTCCTATAATTCCAGCTCTCAGGAGGCTGAGGCAGGAGGATTGCTGTGAGTTCAAGGCCAGCGTGAACTGCATAGTGAGACTGTCTCAAAAAACAAAAACAAAAACAAACAATCTCATTTCTTACTTGACTGCTGAATCTCTTTCCATCTTGCCTACCCACCATAGATAGCCCTTTGCTGACGGACACCGGGGTCCAGCCTACTCAGTGTCCTTGCCATCTGCAGCCATGTGGGGCGATCACCGTCACTCACACACGCCTCTTCTTCCATCTGTGTGGTTTGCGCAGCCTGTACTTGGGGATGGACTCGCCTCCGTCACTGCACACAGCCTCCCCATGTCCTGCCATAGTTCTCTCCTTTTTACCCGCCATCAGTGAGGCATGCGGGGTTCTATTCCTCCACATCCTTACAGTATCATGTGTATTTCTAATTTTTCTTGATACTAGGGAGTGAAGTATTATCTTTTAATTTAATTTGCATTGCAAGCCATAAGGCTTTTTCCTCCTTCCATGAACTACTTGATCATATGCTTTAAGTATCTGTTCCTACTTGGTTTTCTGTGCGTTGTGTAGCTGATCAACACGTGTTTCCTTTACCCCAGATATTCACCTTTGTGCTGTTGGATGCCTCTTACGCCTTCTCCCCATCTGTTACCCCCCTACCATCTTTATCTTTTGTGTCTTTTCTTTGACAGAAATCCTTCAGTTTGAAGACAGGAAATCTGTTTATTTTTGTATATGGCTTAAGAAATTTTTTTCTCATTCAAAATATGTGGAATACCCTCTTACATTTTCTATGAGCCTTGTAGTTCTACCTTCATAGTTACATTTTAATTCACTTGTTTTTATATATATATATAAAACTCTGTATAGATCTCCCACATATATATTAATAGTATGTTATATAGTAATATATATATATATAGCATGTGATGTAGTACAGTATGGTTGATATACTATACTCATACACTGTTATGGCTGCTACATATGTAGATGTATTTTTCAAAACATGACTGGCCATATTACTAAATCTGTCTACTACGTGTTCCTTTTTAAGCCCAGCTAATTTGTGATTCCTTTTGATCATGTCCACATATCTATCCATTTGCTCCTGGGCTCTCCACGCTTTCCCATTAAACTATTTGCCCCCAGCACCTCCTCACTGTTACCGCCACTATGGCTTCGCAGTACAACGCTGTGCTAAACCAGTTCTTTTTGCCTACTTTCCCTCCAACTTTCCACAGCTGTTCACATGCTTCTATTCTCCTATATAAACTTTAAATATCACTTGGTCAGTTCCTCACTACATTCACAGAATTAGGACTTTGGTTGGGATATCGCTAAAGTCCTGGCTTATTCACATGTTCGGCCTAGATGTGCTTCACAGTCTCCTGGCCTGCCTGCATCCGACTGCCTGTGTGGAGGGGACTACAGGGAAGTACTGGATTTTATGTTTGTATCCATCTTTCTGTTCCCCTTTTCCTTCTCCTACTCCACACTGCCTCCCTATCCAATTTTCTTCCAGCCAGTTTGGACACCGGCCTGGTAAGAGCTAAGTTTACATGTTCTGGAGACAAGAGGAAGGTTGAGATTAGGCAAGAGATAGGCTAGGTCTAGAATATAGTCCTGAGAAGTCTCCAAAGAATAGAAGTTTAAGATGAGCCATGGATGACAGTCTACCAGCTTCATCAAAACTGGAATCACACGAGTATTTGCCAGCCTCAGCAGGAAGTGAGTGGTGTTTGGACAACTGTCTTAGATCAATATGGCGCTCCTGAGTCCACATTCTGGACCTGAACCAGCCTTTCATTTTGTCTTGGATAGGCGTGATCGTTGGAACTATGTCCCCCTTGGTGTTCTTATGTTGAAGTCTTATGGCCCAAAATCTTAGAACGTGACTATATTTGGAGGTACAGCCTTTAAGGGGTGATTATGGTAAAATGAGGCTCAGTGTCTGGGACCAATCTAAACGACTAATGTTCTTATAAGAAAAGATTAGAGCCTGGGCAATATAGCAGATTGAAGGCTAGTATAGATTGCATAGCAAGAGGGAGGAGGCAGTGAGAGAGAGACAGAGACAGAAAGAGAGAGGCAGAGGGAGAGAGGGAGAGAGAGGGAATAAAGGCCATTTCTATGCCAAAGAGAAAAGGCTTAGAAGGAACCAATCTTGCCAAAAGCTTGACTTCTAACCTTCAGAACTGTGAAAAAATTTCATTTCTACTGTTTAAGCGACTCGGTGTGGGAAACCTTGTTATAGCAGCCCTACCACACTTAGATTTTTGAGTTTGTTGGACACTCAAGGTACAGAGTTGGGTGTGAAGGCTCCTTGTGACCAGCATCAGGACACCCTTTAGGAAAGTGAGGAGGGCAGGACTGGGCAGAGTGAAGCAGGATGGCACTGTGGCGGAGTTCTGGAGCTGAGACACCCGTCAGGGCTGTTTCAAACTGTGGCAGAGGAACACTGTTTTCCTGTCATTCAATCTCGCAGTAGGGGATACAATTTTACCCCGAAGAGAATATTTGACACTGCCTGGAGACATCCTTGGCCGTCACCAGTGGGCAGAACAGGGTAGGAGAGTGGATGCTACCAACATCCAGTGGGTTGAGGCCAGGGATGCTGCTTAACAGCCTTCAATGTACAAGATGTCCACTGGCAACAAAGACTCATCCAGCCCAAATGCTAACAGGGCTCATGCTGAAAAATCCCACCTACAGCAATGAGCTGATGGCTGTGGGGCATGACCTTGGCCAGAGCCCTGCCAGAAGTCTGAGGGTGATTTCTGATGACAATTGCAGCTAGAACTGTTAGCAGCCTATATTCCCAGCAGTGGGGCAGCTGGAACAGAGATCCAGGCCCAGCAGGGTCTGCTATCTGGCCCTGTAGATTTCTCTAATAGAAACAACATTTCAGGACACTGTGCTGCAGGTGTTACATCCATAATCATATCGGAGCACTGTGAGAGGCCCAAGAGGTATGGATTGTCTTACCTCCGCCTCATAGTGCAGGACTCCAAGGTGCAGAGAGAGTTCATTACTCCTCCACGCTACTGAGCCAGTAAGTAACAGAAGCAGAATTTGTACCCAGGACTACTAGGTCCCAAAGTCTGGCTCTCTGTCAAACAGGACAAAGCACCAGACATAGGAAAAAGAGGGTGAACCGTGGGCTTAAGCTGGAATTAATCTAAAGGCAGCCTCAGAGCAGCAAAAAGCCCTGAAACAATGCACGACACTCTGCAAACATCACGGGGACCAGACCCAGGCTCAGGATCCCCAGAGAGGAATTGCCCACCACCTCCCTATCTGCAAACGTTAATGGCTTACAGAGATAATCCCTCTCGTCAGGAGGACTTTTTTTTTTGCCTCCTAAGGAGAATGCATGGACCTTAGCACTTTGTATGATGACCACAATAACTATGAAAAAGAAAAAGTCACTTTCCAGTAGTCAACTGTATAAAAATAATTTTATTTACTACTGTAAATAAAGTAGTGCAAAGAGTAGTTTGGACCCACAATATTGCATTACTGGTTTATTTACTACGCTAGCAGCACACAGTATGCAGCCACTCTGCTTTTCCTTGCCCTCCTACACACACACACACACACACACACACACACACACACACACTCCCCTACTCAGATTCAGGCAGGCACAAGGGTTGGAGGTGAGACTATGAGCTAAAGGGTTGTTTTCTGCATATCCCACTGCTGCCAGTCTATTCTAATGGGCAATTGGGCAATGCATGGAGAAGACTACACTTAAATACTAAGAATTTCCTAGATGTTATTTTGTGGATTGCAGTAGAAACAGAAAAGTTATCCAACAATGTCATCAAATGATTCGGAAGCACTATGACCCTAGAAAAATTTGAGGAGAAAAATGTAAACCAATTTACAAAGCCATCGCCATCCCTGTGTTTCCAGTCATTCACCATTTATTTCAAAGTGCTTTATAACTGCTGGGTTTTGGAAGTCAGGGAGAAATCTGCCAGTTGGGCCCTGAAGAGCAGCCTACGGCAACCATGGGTACTGTGACACTGTCTATCTTGTAGAGAAGTCACAGATTTCTGTTCTTTGATAAAAGAGAATGAGCAAAAGACAAAGACTCTTTAAAATACCTCTGAGCATGTAAGAATTCGGATGTGTCACAAGGCAAACTGTGACTCCGTACACACAGTCACAGGGAACAAACCCTATGCTGACTGGCTGACCTCCCCCACATGCCTTCTGATGACAACGTTCCTCGGGTCTGCTTGATAACCTTTGGTGTAACTCTCTGCTCTGAGCCCATCCCCATAATGTGACTGAAAAAGAAATGACACCGAGTGCAAAATGTGCATCCAGCTGACAGGATTTTTAAGGTGTTTATCAGTAGAATGCCCTGGCCCCAGCCTTCTAATACCAGCTGCTGCAGAGACCTGGAGCGCGCAGTTCACCCTCGTGGCTCTGGGTTACCAGTGACTGTGGGCTGGTCCTGGTCGAAGGTGCTTGCGGCTGGAGTCACAGCTGGACCTGCAGTGGAGGTGGTGGGGTCTGCGGAGACCCGGGCTGGTACGGGAGGGGAACCACTGTCTGCAAAGACACAGTACAACAGCACTGAGCACCCTGGGACATCCAAACACACCTGGGAGAGATGCTTCCAGTCCACACTAAGCAGACAGGCAACTGTGGGCCTCTTATCTAGGTTCTTTGGACTTTGGTGCCCCTTTCTCTAACATGGCAGGTTGGAATGGATGTGCAAAGATCTCTGGTGGTTCTGACATCCTAGGATTCTTAGTTACTGCATATAAACCAACATTTCCAGGCCAAAAACACTTCTGATCTGTTTCATGGGCTGTGGCCCTATCTTACTCCCTCCCATGATATTCATGCAATGCAAGCCGTAAATCATAGCAACCAGTTAGAAAGGAGTGTTGGTCTTATTCACATTCATATTCCATTGGAACGATGGGCCTGATTTAGATTCAGTTGTTTTATTTAAATAAATGTGTATACGGACTGTAAAACATAATTACTAGGTTTAATTGTCAATCTGTCTTCAGTAAGGAGATCGGATGGCCACCAATAGTAGGGACACTTAGAGTTTTATATTTTGTATCAGTAATTTTTAAATAGGACTGATTTTTGCCCTAGGGGTCAGTGTCAATGGCCAGGGTCAGTTTTGGTCATCATAACCCCAAGGTGGGGGATACTACTGGCATCTGGTGGGTGGAGGCCATGGAAGCTGCTTGGCACCCTAGAATGCACAGGGCACCCCACAACATAGGAGGACCCAGCTCCAAATGTCAACTGTGCTAGGGCTGCTAAACCCCGAGACTAAGAAGTGCTCCATATAGGACTATGGGCTGTGGAACCTACCTGACTTCTCTGGCCTTTAACAGCCATGTAACCTTGGACAGGTTACCTCCCCTCTCCAAAAGCATGGAGAAAAGTATCTCTACTGAGTTGAGTTATTACAAGAATTAAGTGAATTCATGCCTATAACATGCTAGAACAGTGCCTGGCACTGGCAAATCTTTGTGCTACATTTTCCCCTGACTGTCTCACAGGGGCAACTGGTGAAGATGAATTTTAGGTGCATCGGTTACTGCGCAGACACAAGAGCAGGTGCATTTGTTCCTGGGTCGCCTGCAGTGCTTTTTAGCTCCAGTAGCCTAAGAAAATAGCACAAACTTCAAAGCCAGAGCGACCAAGGATCAAAGGGCTCTGATGTTTACCAGCTGGGTAATCTTGAGCCAATCCCTTAACTTCTCCGAGCCATGATTTTTAAATTTTTTTTTGAGATAGGGTCTTGCTATGTAGTTCAGGGTGGCCTTGAACTCACTGTGTAGCCCAGGCTGGCCTCAAACTTCTGGCAACCCTCTTGTCTCAGCCTCACTAGTGCTGGGATTACAGGCTTGCGCCACCATACCTGGCTTTAACCATGGCTTCTTTTATCTGCAAAATGGGGTTAGCAATTTGGAATCATGCAATGGATGGTCAGCTTGGCAGCCTCAGTTCATGCAAATAATCAATTTGTCTTTTATAAGTGACCTTCATTAAGCAGAGCAATATTTTAGTTTTATGATGCTTTTAGGAAGTGGGTCCATTTTTAAAGTTCCCAAATATTCTTCCTGAAATGTACTGACTTTAAGAAGACGCTCCCATACCGACAATCTGACTGCTACATAAACTCTGGTTTTTACACCTCCAATATCTATGGTCACCTCCAAAAAGCCTCAGAAGGGGCCTCACAGCCCTCACCTTTCCTGGGTGTGGACAGAACTTCTCCTCAGTGCCCTTTCCACTTGCAGAAGATGTGGCCGAGAGACTGCTCAGAAAGAGCAGGATAGGGTATGGGCTGGGTATGCAATAGCATGGCATTTCTAGGGTCATTACAGCCATCACTCTGGCTGAGGATTTAGTGACGGGAGACCTGATGATGAGGTACAAAGACCATTTTACCGCAGTCACGAGACCCTGCCTGCGGGGCAGGTTTCATTTATCTGCCACGAACAGATGACCTTGATGTAGATACTGGAAGGTGGACGTTGCAGTTCCAAAGTGCTTGCGTCTCACTGGCCTCTGTCTCCTCCCCTGTGAATTGAGGGGCTTGGAGCAGATGGCATCCTGACTCCCTCTGACCCTAGGACCTCTCTTTCTGGGGACCTGTGCAGAAGTTAACACAGCGCTAAGCCTGGATTTTCAATCTCAGGGAATGTTTAAGTCACCATGGTAACAAGATAAATCAGCCATCAGTTTTCTGATTAAAACAAAAAGCGCCAATGTGTAAAGGGAGAAGGAATACCTAATTAGCATCGCCACCATTGAAACCTTCTGGTGAGGGTACCATAGAGGCACTGCGTTCTTTTGTTATCAGTGCAGGAGGAGTCTCTCCCTCCAGTGGGGCTATGCAATCACTGCTCCAGTCCCCTGCTGCCTGTCCTAATTTTGAGGTGGCCTCTTTGTCTCTGCTCACCTGGAATGCGTACTAATTTTATTACTGGACTGGAATCAAGGTAACCAGGAGAATCAGTGTGCTGTTTTAAAGAATTACAGAGTATATTCCAGAGCCAAACAGAAGTGATTTGTGGATTGCCTGCCTCCGAGGGGGCCGCTTTCCCTACATTAGTGAGGATAATCAGGAGCTGGCCCTGACCGCAGCAGCTCCCTGTCTTTTGTATGCCTCAGGATCTGAGAATTCACATTTTAAATAACTGAACAAAAAACCCCCAAAGAATACTATTTTGTGTCACAGGAGAAACAGGTGAAATTCAAATGTGTCCATAATAAAGTCTTATTAGAGACTCAACCACAAATGGCTATTCCTAAGCTCCTCTGGCAGAGTAGACTTATAATAGCCCCAGAATCCAAAATGTTTATTATCTGGCCCTTTACTGAAAAAGTTTGCTGGCTTCTGTTGCAGACCACTGTAGAAAAAATGTCTGCTTGCCAGCCAACCAGATGTGAGAATAAATTAAACATAGGGGAACATATTGGGTTAATCCTTTGGTGGTGGTTGTTGTTTTTGAGACCCTAGTTTAGGCTGACCACAAACTCACTATGTAGCCCAGGCTGGGTTTGAATTCGGGGTGATCCTCTTGCCTCAGCTTCCTGAGTGCTGGGATTGCAAGGGTACATCACCACATCCAGAGAGCTTATACTGGGTGAATCCTGAAATGGTGGAATGTCTATAAAAATGAGGTGGGGGTGTACGCGTTGAAATCTAATGTTATGAATAAGATCTAGTCTATTTCATTTGGCCCTCTGGATCTAGCAGGGCCCAAGGCAGGCATAAGATTCCCGTCTTGAGATTTCTTCCATGTGGAGGCACTGGTGGGGGCCAAGGGCAGTGAGATGGGGCGAGACAAGATGGGGTCTCACCATGAGATCTGACTTCAAGGCTCGTGTCTTTTTCATGAGCACCATTTTGTGACATTTTACTGTACTTCAGTTGAAACCTCATTAACTAGAAATGTAGAGGACAGGAAAAGAGCAGAAAAGGTTTAATTAATCTTGCTCAATCATCTCTCTCTTAAAAAAGGAAAAGCAGGCTAACCATTTAGCTAGAGAGGAGGCGACAGTGTAAATGACCAATGTCACTGCAGGCTGGCATCTGCATGGGTTACCTTGTACCCGGGAGTGATGGCTCTGCAGACCTTGCAGTATGCAGCATGCTGTAGTTAGATAGGAAGTTTACCCCAACATGCCAGGGGGAGTCTTCCCAAAGTCAGAGATTTCACATTTCTCCCCTCTGGGTTTGGAATATTCACCTACACATAATGAGGATGGGATTCAAATCTAAATGTGACTTTCACATGTGTTTCATAACTGCCTTATACACACAGCCTGAAGGTAACTTCCTACAGTAGTGAGCCTGCATTTAGACTGCAACCCACGCTATGAGGTCGAGTGCATAATTTTCTATCTGTGACATCATGTTAGTGCTCAACAGTATTTCAAATTTTGGAGTTTGGAGTATTTTGGGTGCTGGATTTTCAGATTAGGGATGCTGAACGCACAGTGGAACAGGACCTGTCCTCAACCACACTGGTTCCTGCTTTCTCCTCCCGTTCTTCCTTTTCAGGCAGGCAGCCAGCTGGGCTCAGGGTTTTTTGTTTGTTCATTCATCAAGGTGGCTCTAGACACATTTTATTTTGAGATATTTTTTGTTTTTCAAAAGCCTGCTCCATTAAGGTAATTGTGCTTGGCTCCCTTGACAGGAAGGGAGTGGGAAAGTGCTTTTGAGATCATCAAGGCAGAGGACAGAGTTTTCTGGAGTCTGGGAGCTCGTGGAGCCTGTCTGCTGCCCCTGTCTGCTGCCCGAGCTGCACTGCAGCGCAGCCCCCAAGGGCCTCTGCAGCAACTGGAAACAGAAAAGGCTCAGTGGTCCTTGGCTTTGGCAAAGAGTCAGAGCTGCCCCATTACCCTGAAGTGGCAAATCCAATACATTGCCTGGGTGATGAGTATTCTGCTCTCAGACCAGTGACAACCAAGTAACCCTAGGGCTACCCCAGTCCCCGGGACCTTTGTACAAGCCCGGGAGGCATTAGCCTCAGAAAGATTAGAGTTGCTACATAGGAGTCAAAACAAGTTCCCTTAAAGGAAAATAAAAGAGGCAGGCAATATCTGCTATGCACCATGTTGGCATTTTTGATAGATTAGTCAATGGCTTTGTTTAGATGCTTTAAAAAAGAACCTTATGCTTTAGAGTCTCACAGCATAGCAAAGCATGGGAAACATTGGGAATCCTAATCTGTATGACTGCAAGTGCCCCCTGGAGGTGGCATGCTGTAATTGCAGGTAAAACACTCCACTGGCCATCACTCCTGGGGTGTGTCCAGCTAGTATTTAGGGAGCTCTGAGTATTGAACATGTGATCACAATTGGTTTCCTCAACTAGAGGAGGCAGTAGGTGCACTACAATTTTTGCTGTTTTACCGAAGAGGAAGTTGAGGTACAGACAGGATTACTTCCTTGTTCTGGGTCACACAGCCAGTGTCAGGGCCAGAATTTGGCAGCTTGGACTCTTGCTCTGCCAGTGCTGTTCACTACTGTCCTTCACTGCTGGCCCTCTGGACTCAGGAGAGTTTAACGTGGTAAAGCCCATGACATGCTGACAATATAGCACCAAGCACATGAACTCAGGAGGAAAACGAAAGAAATTAGAGCTGAATGAATGTTGGACAGACAGCCCAATGGATAGCGTCACTGATAACATTGTCATTTCTAAAAACTGCCTGGAAAAAAATGCAATAACAAGATCCCTAACTTCTAGTTGCAGTCCTTATCCCATGTTGCACACAGGAGGCTCCTAAAACTCCAGGTCCTTTTCTAAGACTGTGAGCCAGCACCCAGAGGTCATTACTATGCTTGTTGCAGCACCTCCCACTGTCCCTCCCTGCCCCTGACTGGGCACCATCGTGGAGATGCAATGGCAAAAGCTATGGCCTTGAGCAACTAGACATCTACTCCCACAGGGCTCTGTGCCCTCTCCCCTGCACCACTGTGCTGAGGGAGCACCTTCTTATTTCACAGCGACTGGCACACTTACTTTAGGATGAAGATTGCCCTTCCTGGTCAAAGTGAAGAATTATTAGAAATGCCTAATCCTATAGCCCCTCTCTGTAGCTTCTAAATCAAAGCGTGAATTTAATATGATCCCTGTGCATTTGTGCACCTATTAACATTCAGAAGCATTGGGCTAGAATTTACATATGGAAATAGATACTATTTTATTACCATTTGTTTCTTTTTATTTCTCCTTTATATTGCTGCTAGGGCCTTGGATTCATTTAAAAAATATGTGTGTGGGTAGGTTAATTATCATGAACATCATTTCAAGGTATGAAACAATGTGTGACCAAGTATTTCTGACGTGATGGGGCAACGGGTTTAAGCCAGTCAACAGCCACTATTCGAAAGGATCATGATCCCGAAAAGCAGCTTGAAATTCTATGGCCCTACACCCTTTCTTGGCTTCTGTTTCCTTTCTGGGGCAGGCAACTTCAGCTCTCTGGCCTCAGTTTCCTCATCTGTCTAAGGAAGGATGCAGAATAAAATTGGTTTTAAGATCTTATGCAGACAGGAGACGTCACTGTGTTGGTCAGGAGGGAAGAAGGCAGGTACTGGAAAAGTTTGCAAACACAAGGAAAATGTGTGCGAGAACCAAGGAGACACAGGAAGGGAAAAATATAACAAAGGACAAGAGGGCTGGGGAGACAGAATGCAGAGGGACTGATAATGAAGACATGAAGACAGGAAAAGGTGACGACTTCTGATAAAAGCAGTTCCACCCGCCCATGAATTTTCATGGCTACCAGCTGGTGTAAAATCATAAAGGCAATTTTCAGCTCCTCTGAGGGAACTGCATTTGTAGTAATCACGACAATATTTCTAAGGAGTAAAAATGGCAGAGATAATTTGAAATGGCAAATACTGACAAGATGCAAAATAAATGGGGCCTACCTGGCAACAAATTTAGAGATGGGATGGAATTTGCATGAGGCAGATTTATTCATTGGCAAGGGACAAAGAGGAGGAGTCACACCTGGAGGGGCTGTGGACGACTCCCTGTGAAGCTCCTCAGGTAAATCAGAAGAAACGATTCCCAGTTTGCCTCTCAGAGCCTCCCTTCTCTTGAAGAAAGAAAAGGCAGGCTGCATTCCTTTAGGTTCTAATTATCTCCTACCCAAATAACCACTATTTGAAAGCTCAAATTCCGCATCTGCTCCGGTTGTAAATTCCTCTGCTGGTCTTTGTTAGCCATTCTGTGCTTTTATAGCTATCTAAGATGGCGGAGAACAAGAATTTCCCACCAAGAGCAGGCCTGAGCACATCCTGAGTGTGAAGGATCATAAATGACTGGATCAAAGCCTTCCAGAACCAATTCAGCCTATAGTGTACCAGGGAAGATAAGCATAATAGTTCACATTTGTGGAAAGGGTTTTATATACCTGGTAACTACAACAGCTAACATTTAACTGTAATTGGCATTTTGGTTTGTGTGTTCTGTGTTGTTTTCTCACTTAACTTTTTTCATTTTATTTTTCTGAGAGGTAGCTGCTATTAGAACTCATTTGATGGATGACAAATTGAAAGATCAGGAAGGATAGGTAATAAATTGTGTGCCATAAATCACATAACTAATGAGTAACCAAGTCTGGATTCTAATAGAAGTGACTGGGGGTACCATCCCTTTAATAACTACCCCATGCTGGCTCAGAAAAATAATAGTAATTAGTGGAAACCAAGCTAGACTACGCCCTCCGTAGTGTCTCTCTCTGAGGCTGTGTATCTGGCTGTGATTATTCACTGTGAGTGTTTGTTTGACCTCTCACACATTTGATTGCTTGGCCAGAATGGACGGGAAAGTTTCTCGCAGGAGAGGGCTATGGAACTGGCTTTTCAGGCCCACAGGGGTTTTGACAGACATTTTAGTTCAGTTTCTTAAACTTATTTTAAAAATCTTACTTTGAAACATACCATAGCTTTGTGGGCTCCCTATAGGCAGGGATTATGAGATGCCCCAAGTGAGCCTGTCTAGTGCATGGTCATCCTCAGGAAAGGAAGTAACATATGGCTAAGGGTACAAGGAAGAAGAATATCATTTCCCTAGCAGGGAAAAAGAATCCCTAGCTTTTCAACCTGCCTTGGCCTTCTATAATAAATCTTTACCTGAGACAGACTGGAAGTACTGCACGGTCCCGGCGATCAATACGGAGAGCAGGAAGGTTCCCAGAAAGTAGATCTGCAAACATCCAAGGCATGTATCAGGTGACTGACAAAGGGCAGGAAGCAGAGGGCAGGGTTGGGGGATGATACACTTACCAGGGCAGAGTGCAGGATGGCGCCCCAGATAAGCCGCAAGTGGAGGTATAGCCACGCCAGGGAGCAGGGGCTGAAGGACTCCTCATTACTGTGGTTCCAGCACCTGTGACAAAGCCCAGGCATCTGGGGATGGCACTACTCACGGCTGGCCTCTTCAGATCTCAAACCTACACATTTCAGCTTTTGCACAAATGAGCACACTCAGGATGGGAAGCAGAGACCTAAAGCCATTTCTCAGTGGTTTGGGCCTGACCTGGAATTCTGAGATCTTAGCAAAAAATCTCAGAAAAAAGTTACTCTGATCATGTCCTTAATTATTAAGGAGGATTCAACACAGGGCCTGCCAGGATAATATTTCTGTCAGAGTGCTGGGCCGAAGTCCAGATGTGGGAACACCTCCCTATCTTTCAGAGAAGCATGGGCTAATCAGATGCTTTTTTCCACTCTCATGGAAAATCTTGGTCAGCACTTGAACTTCAGAGCAAGGACATTCTATATCTTGGCCTCACTTCCCAGAAAAGAGAGATTTAGGTCTGGCTGAGATTCTCTAGCAGAAGCAAATCTTCGGCATCTCAAACCAAGGGGAAGGCTAACTTGGACCAAAAAGCAAACACCACCCATTCACTTGGGTACCCTTAGACTCATCAGTCTTAAAGAGGTTCTCAACTCACCTTTCATACAGTTCTCGGAGAATGGAGATGTTATTAGAGTGGAGTGTTGGGTCAATTTCCAAGAAATCCAAAATATGGTATGGAATTATAGCACCTTCTTCAATTAGCAGGGCCAGGTTAAAAAATCCCTAAAAATAAGCCACAGACAGAACTCATTAACTCCTTATAATAAAAACCAGACATACACCCTTCATCAGAATGTAAACTTTTACAACCTTTTAATTTTTTTTTTTTTTGCAGTCCCCAGAGCCAGATGGTTTTGTCACCTCTATTGATGAATTGTTTCCCTGAATATGTGCATTTGAGAAATTTATTTCTAGGAGAAGCAGAAGGCTTTCAAAGGCTGCTGCGTCCCATCTGCTCAGCAGCCAGTCAACCAGGAAATCTGTCCTTTCCCCTGGCTGCTTTCAAAGCTGAACTTGCTGGAAAACGTGCTCTGAGGTCACCAACCAAACCAGTACACTGAGTGAAGGTCGTGTCCATCACTTACAGGCTGTGTCTCCGGTCACTGTCAGCCTGTCAGAGGTCTGAGGGTGTTTCTGTGGCTGGGTGTTCTCAATGCCTCATGTGCTAATGTCTCTCCCATGCACAAAATAATGTACAGGCACCTTCTTCAGGTTTCCTAGGTCACTGTGGAAATCTTTGGCTCCACTTGGCTCAAATCTCCACTACAGTATATTTTTCTGCGCCTTCCTTCTAGACTCTTAGAGATATGATCTACCCACTATGCTGCACAGGTCCAGTTTAAAAAGCACGGTTCAGGAGCCTGACCTCAGAGACGTGTCATAGAGGACAGGTGCATTAACACTGCCCAGAGGATGGCAGACTGACCAGACCCAGAGGCCAACAGAAAACGGTGTGGTACTAGAGCCTGACAGTGAAATGGGATTGTTGCCCTTCAAAGAATTCATGGTCATGTTTTCATGGCTTATGTCCTCCCTCTTATGGCCTTTCAGTTGCCAGTGACAATAATCTAAGCAAAAATCACCAGACCATCCACACCAGGACTCTCACAATCATCCTATGTGGGCAATCCTGATGAACACAATTTAAGCTGATGTTTCTAAGAACTTCCTCTGTGCAAGGCATTGGTCCATTTTATAAACACTATTCACTTGATTCTCATAACAACAATGGAAGTTGGTGCTATTATCTTCCCTGCTTCACAAATCAGAAACTGAGGTAAAGAGAGGTTAAGGAAGTTGCTCAAGATCACACAGCTGGAAAGTGGCAGTAATTCCAATGTAAGCAGACAGGGTCCCTGTTCTCCACCATGCTGCCAAATAACTTCTCAAGAAATTGAAATGTCAAGTATCTTTAAGATGAATGTGCAGCACACATATAATTACATATAGCAGCTGCAGTAGAACACACAATGCTTTTCTATTGATAGAAACATCTAAAAGCTGAAGTACTAGAAGAAAAGTTTTAAAACAAACTAAAAATTTAAAAGGTTCTAATCAATGGAAAAATAAGATCAAATGGTGAGAAAACAGTAGGAGAACATTTGTATACAATATAATAACTTACATTTCATTATCTACTAATTTGTTCTGCCAATATATGAAGAACTCATTATGACTTGAATAAAAAAGTATCAAGCCTCCAATAGATAAACCAGCAAAGAATAAGAATAGAGCATTCACATGAAAGAAAATACGAAGAGTAAATTATCATCAAGTATGTGTGAAAGTGTTCATCTTCACTAGTTATTAAATAAATGTCATTTAAAAGAATAAGGAAGTATCGACTTTATAGTTATTTCATTAGTGAAATTAAATCATCCACTGCTGACAAGATTTCAGTTACCCACCTCTACTGAGCCACAGCTGGGTGAGTATTAACTGGACAACCCTTTCACAAAGCAGAACTACAATATACTACCACGCACTCGTACGACTACTGACTGTGAGTCAATAACACTACCTTTCAGAATACAATTAAATTATTTAAATGAAGAGAACAGAGGGAGGCATAGAAATGGTCATGATAGCCCTCGCGATAGTTGCTACACAACAGAAAATCACCTCCAAGTCTTCCTTGGCAGACTACAAATCCCAGAAAGGCCTTTTTACCTTATGTCTCCACCACTAAGCACTGTCTAGGATTACACAAATATGTGCTGAATCAATGAATAATCAGGAAATGACAAAATGAACACCCACCAGTAGGTAGTAAGAAGTTACAGTCCCTCACTTCAGTGGAATATGGGCAGCTACTAAGACAAACAGTAAAGAGACTAATAAAATACACTCAGTGCCATAGTTAGTGAGAAGCCGGGGTTTTAGAGTGGCATGTGTGCTGTGGACAACATGTCAGATGAGTGTGCTGGTGGGCAAGGGCTAGAGGCAACTTGCACACAGGAAGAAGTACAAGCCTCTGCCATGGAAGTTTGGATGCACTCTGATTGCTTTTAACATTATCCTGTATTCTTCTGCCATATTATCTTCCTAAAAAATAACAATCAAAATTGAAAATCAAATTATCCAGATCTAGTTTTAAAATACAGCAGATATTGTCTAAGGGAGTTTGTTTCGACAGCAAATCTCCTTAGTAGCAACTCCTTCGTTGCAGAAAAAATAGTATGAGAATAGACGATGTTGACTAAATGAACTTGGTACTGGGCTCAGGTCTTTACACCAAGCACCTCATGAAGCATTCACATCCAACAAAGCGGGTGTTATTATTACTCCAATTGACAAATGGGAAAGTGGAGGCTCAGATTTAGTGGTTCATCATGTACAAGTGGCTATGAGTGGGACAGATGTGGGCTTTTAACCCATGTATATAACCACTCTGATGTCACAGTTTCAGCAGCAGCAACAAGAACAAAAACAATAACAACAAAAGAACAAAGTAGTGATAAGTTTCCAGCTTGGGCTCCACGATCAGATTCCAAAGTACACATCCGAAACTTGGGTTTGTGAGTAGCAACTATTCCAGCCTCCATTGTGATCATGATCCTGATATCTTCACACGAGAATTGCAGTTATCAGGTGGGGGGTGAAATGGGGAAGTCAAGAATTCTCATTAGAACACCATACTAACAATTGCTGCAGGCAAGATCTGTTAAAATTCCTGTGCAGAATTCTGAGAACATGCAGAATATTTTCATGGTCACAAACTATCTCCCCAAGATATTTTTAAATCAGGAAGGGAAAAATATTTACTGTCCAATGGAATATTTACTGTCCAATGGAATCCTCCTTAACCCAGTAGAAACCTCTTAGGTGATTACAACTCCCCTGGCCAGTAGTAAGACGAAGGGACATCACATAGCCCTGGTGTGATGGGGACACACAGCATCTTTAGTGTTTGTGTCCCAAAATCCATAACCTCACTCAATTTATGAGAACTTACAGAAGACAGACCCAAACGTGGGGCATTTTGCAAAATACTCAACCAGAATCAAGGTCATGAAAACTAAAGCTGGCTGAAGAGCTGTCACACAGCGAGAACATCAGAAAGAAAGATGGCAAAGAACTGTAACATGGGCTCCTACCCTGGGCTCTAAAACAGAGAAGGGCATTTGTGGAAAAACTGGTGAAATCCAAGGAAGGGCTAAAGTGTGGGGATGCCGCTGTCCCTGTGTTAACTTCTCAGTCAATGGCTTTGTGTGGCTATGTGAAGTAACACTGAAAGAAGTCAAGTGGAGGGTGTACAGGAATTCTAAATTCTTTGTGCAATTCTTCCATAAATCCACAATTGTTTCAAAATATGAAGTTTCCAAAAAAAGTCACTGAGAACACAGTCTTTTTTTTTTTTTTTTTTTTTTTGGGACCAGGGATCGAACTCAGGGCCCTAGTGCTTAGCGGCAAGCACTTAGCCCACTGAGCTGTACCTCCAGCCCGAGAACACAGTCTTGTCACGTAAGTGTTGGCTCAATTGTCCATGCAAACTACTTTGCACTGTGGACACACTTCTAGGGTCTTGAGCTACCATCTTGGAGCTCATTTGATGGCGTCTGGTAGAGTCACCTTGGGGTTGGAGCCAGAGACCCAGGGCTAGGCTCTGCCTCTTTGCTTATGATCTGACTGTCTGGCTTTGAATAGTTCATCACCTTGTCATATCTTTGACTATGTGATCGGTACAAATCTCCAGCCCTGGCACTGCTGTGAGAAAGGTGTGCGGAGCACAGCAGGTGCTCAGCCAAGGTTCCCATTGTGGCTCTTGTCCTGGGGAGTTGTTGTGAAGGGCGTGTGCACATGGATGAACAAAGACTGCAAACTCTGCAGGCTGTGTGTGGGATGCAGGAAAGGCTAGGAGGTCCTCAGGCCCTAAGAGCTGTTTTTTGTTAGCGGTTACCTGGGAGTCTCCATCCAGCGCTGCCTGTGCGTACATCTGCATGGACAGCTCGAGGTCTTGGGACTGGTTTTGGTGGCCATAGTAGTAAAGGTCTCCCATTTTCAAATAGGCTGCACAAAACACATCCGTATGTCAAGTGGATTTATTTTACCAGGGTTTTAAAGGATTGGCCCACTCTCTCATGGGTAAGCTTTCCTATTACACTATGAAATGGTGTTAGGAGGAAAAAAGGAAGCTTTTGCTCCAATCTGCATCTCTAGACACACTGTGTTTCCCTGGTAGTTTCCCTGAGCAGCTCGGCTGGTTAGTGAGACTCGCAGCCCCCCTGCCAAGGTGGTGTTTGGCCCTCTATCTTACATCTGCAATCTTGCTGCCTGTGTTGGATGACTCTTACATCTCTCTACTCGGTCTGAGACATGTATTTTGTTTTTACTGGGGGGAAAAAACACCTGTTTGAGAGCCCTGCTATCAGCCAATGTCTAATCAGAAAATCAGAATCCAGCTCAGGTAGCTCCAAAGAGGGTTTCATCATGGGAAGTGGCTGCAAGTGTTGGAAGCACTGAGATGGCAAATGGGAGAGAGTGGGTGGTCAGCGGTAGGCACTGAAGGAACCACTGTCCTCCCGAGGGCTGGAGGGCCAGAGGGCTGTGGTGATTTTCCCAGAGCCTCACAGTGCTATGGAGACTGAGATCAAAGTGGGCAGAGGCTCCAGATAAGGGCTGGACCCATATAGATGTACCCACTGCCAGAAAATGGGCACAAGGCAGGGAGAGGCAGGGAAATACTTGGGCTTCTCGTTTGCTCCTCCTACCTTGAAGTTGCCCACCAAGCCTCCCATTGGCTGAGGCTCACCAGACGCAGAGGAGCCTGTGCGCATGGGTCCTGCTGCAACCCCTTCCACAAAGCACTCAGCAGAGCAGGAGGACCCAGAAACACATCCCGGGGCAAAAAGGTAAGAGACTGGGCCTGAAGTCGGCTTTCCCTTGGGAATGTGTTTAGTTTGGAAGGAATGGTGGTCCCAGCGCGCCTTGGAGAAGAGACAGGAAAGGTGCACGGCTGGAGGCTGGGAGCAACTGAGCCATGGCCTTAACAGCAAGGATTTTTTGCTTTCTTTCCTGTTTGGAAATATCACACTGCCCCCAAAGCTATTCCATGGGCCTTGTTACTAAAGATTAAAAACTCCCAATGCTTCAATTTAGCACTCATTTTTCTATACATACCAAATGAAGGAGCATCGATTTGGAAAACAGAGAAATTATAGTATCTCCAAACACAATTCACACCCAAGTATCTCCCAGCCAGGTCCTAAGAGGTAAAGGGGAGAAAAAAGTTAATTCATGAATATTTCAGCCAAGTGACTAATTTTGTCTCTGTAAAACTCAATTCATTATCCTTAACCTTAGAGCTTCTGCTTGGAAAAGAATACATTTACTTACTGGCCTCTCCTCACAGATGTGTGCTAAATTTGTCTGTGACACTTCAATTCCAGTTTCTGCTGCTAAAACATAATACAGCAAGGCTTCATGCCTAAAAATAGATGATTAATAATAAATTTCATACAGTGGTTCTTACTAATATTCAGAGAGCTTTATATTCAAACAGAAGAGGGCAAAAAATAAGTAGTTTTTTAAAACCACAAAATCATGAGTTTTTTTTTTTTTAAATAAATACTGTTGTTAAAAATACTGCATGCACTGATTTACTTTCTATCTTAAAGGCTGAGCTCAGAGATAAGGCTGGGAGCTGGCTGATACAACAGCTACCTCTACTGGCGGAATGGTGCTCTGAGAGCCACTGTCTAGTAGTTTCTCTTTTTTGAATCCTTCCTCCTTCACTTAGAAGACAGAAGTGTTGCTATGGCTTGTGTGCAGATGTTCCACCAAAACCTCACACAGTCACAGCTGAGGCTTTTTCAGAGGTGGCTGGATCTAGAGTGTGATGCTGGGATTGATTCATGGCGCAGTGCTAGGCTCAAGGGCACCAGGATTAAGGCTGTGAGTGCTACCTGCCTTGAGTAAGCTGGCTAAGATATAAGGGGATAGAAAGGACTGTGGTCATCCCTGCTTGCTTGCCTTGGCTGTATTCTGCATGCAATGAGCTATTTCTCCTCTGTGATGCCTCTCTGCCAAGTCACCCTGCCTTGGAGTCAGCCACTGATGGACCGAAACCTCTACAAACTGTGAGCTACATAAACCTTTCCTCCTTTAACTTTTGTCTCCGCAATGAGAAAAGTAACTAAGACAAGTGGTATTAACAACAACAACAAAACAACCCCCAATTTTACAGTCCTGTTTTGTGAAAGGTGTGGTAGGGTTTAGGATTCTGAATAAGCTTAATTAAAGCTGAGCTGTTGTCATGCATTAGAGGTCTGGCAGGGGAGAGGCAGTTTACAAGGGTCTAGATGAATGTTGGATACATCAGTAATGCAATAGATGCAAAACAAAGAGTGAGCACTTTCCATCTGTGAGAGACAGGTGTAGGAGTCGCAGAGCTACAGCAAGGGTTTGGGGACATGAACACATTCCTACACCCACCGCTTGGGGGAAGGCCAGCTAACACAAGGGTTCTGTGAGACAAGGCTTCCCCACCAATGCGGGGAGTGTGAAGTGCACACACCACCTAGCCCTACGGTTCTTCCCAGGGAAGGACATGCTAAAGGAACAATGGGGGAGATGTGCAAAGATTCTGTTGTCAAAGGCGTTCACGGCAGAGCTGTTCATACGAACTACACACAGAAAACTGGAAATAGTTTAAATATCTGAAAATCAGTGATAAGTTCAATTACCCCACGGTGCAGCCACTTTCAGATGTGGCCATTAAAATGATGTGATGGAAGTGTTCAAAGCCACCGAAAGGGGCTGGGAATGTAGCTCAGTGACACAGCACCTGCCTGGCAAGCACAAGGTACCGAGTTCGATTCTGTGTATCAATCTCCCACACCCCGCAAAAAAAAAAAAAAAAAAAAAACCATCAAAAGATTTTTATGCAAAATTTTCCACTCAGTGAAGACAAAAAATACCAGAATATAAAACAGTGTGCCCCAATTTTGCAAAAACAAAAATAAAATTGAGCAGGCACTTATACAAATACATATATGGCAGAGAAAAACTCTAAAAATTATCCACCAAATGCTAATAGTACTTGTCTCTGGGTAGTGAGGATGCAAGTAGTTTTTAATTTCTTCTTTTTACTTATCTAATTTGCTCTGTTTTCTATGTGTTAACCAGTTTAGGAGTAAAAATTTATTTTAAGTATAATTAGTTGTTTCTAAAGCTTATTTTTCATTTCGGGTAGTTGACATTAATGGCACTTTTTAATTTCAGCTTCACGGAGGAACCAGTTTAGGGGAAGGTGAGCTAGTCTGGCCTAGGGAAAATGAGGTAAACACATTCTGAAATCATCTTTTCTAAACTGCTAACTGCAGCTTCTGGCTGATCATCTCTTCCAGACAGGGAGGCAGCTGGGGGAACCAAATAGGACAATCAGACCTTCAGCAGGTCACAGGCCATGTCACCGCAGAGTAAGCTGAGCCCCAGCCTCTGAGTTCCTGGGGCAGCTGACCAATTAGCCATGACTCATGCTAAAGAGAGGCAAGGTCAGCTCAGCGGTCTCCCCTGCACAGGCAGTCAGATAATCAGCCCGCAGCTGCAGCTACAGACACCACCCCAGAGGCCTGGGGCCTTTCTTACTCAGCCTGCAAGAATCCTATTTGGGTACTATAACCCTGAGTACACCCAATTCAGTGGGCACAACAGGGGGGGGGGGCTGGCAGGCAAACTCCAATTTTCTACAACAGAAGGCTGTTCCTAAAGTCTGAGCATCTTAAGTTTCTTCAGAGCCACTTGAACTTCTCTACCAGGACCTCCAATTCCAGCAGGGATGCATGAGGGAAGGAGATGGTGCAGACCTGCAACCCACAGTCAGGTACAGGGACAGAGGCCTTGGCTATGCCCACCAAAAGGTGGCTCATTTTATTAAACACAGGAAGCCGGGTGTCTGGCTGTCAGAACTGGGGCACAGGGTGAGGGAGATGAAGTGGACGGCATAAGAACATTGGCTATGGGCAACTTTATGAAGATAATCTCTTGCCTCTCAAGCTACCTGAGAGATGGTAAGGGGAAGGAGGACACATTTTATAGGAAGCCTTCATTCCCATTATTATATAAATTGGGAGGAAATTTTACAGAACTCTCAAGCATTTCCATTAAGCAAGAATTGAAATCTATCAAGATGAGATGTCTAAAAACATTGATGTTAATAGAAGCTCTGGACAAAAATCCACCTCTGTCTTCTACATGGCAGAATCAATCACCCGGTGCCTGCATGCACTGATGTCACTGTCATCCATGTCAGGAACTGCTGGGCAGCACTCTGAGAAGGTCAGACACAGAAGCCCACCCTTCCCAGTTCCCTAAAGCTCCTCAGACAGGCCGCCTCGGCACAGGGCCCACCCACACGACCTCCTGGCGTTTACCTAACCGTGTTTCAACAGAAATCATCTGGAAGTATTAATTACAGGTATTTCTGTGCTTCCACTCTGAAATAAACATTTACTCAGCACTTGCTAAATGCAGGAAGCCCAAAGACAGGTCTTGAAACTCTCTCGTCCTCCCATGGACTGCCTCCAGGCTTTAGGAAGGCGGCCAGAGCTTCAAGTTCTGTTCCCGACATTCCCGTTGTCCGGAAGGGAGCAGGTGTGGGGGGCGCAGATGGGAGGGATTCACAAGCAAGACTTTAAGGTCGTGTTTGCTACCCCTTCTTTCAGAGCTGACCCAGACTTTCCCAGCACTTCCACAATGTACACCTCAATCACTGATTCTTTGGCTGCTTGCTGTGCATTTTGACTCTTGAGTCCTTCCAAGCAGCTTTTCAAACAATTCCATTCTTTCCTGAGTGCTCTTTTCTGCTAGTACCCGAAGCAGCTCAGACAAGGAAAATTAAAAAAAAAATAACCCTGTGGTTTCAGTGGAATTCGCTGCTCTGTTGGGAAAAAGATAAATCTCTTTTACCTGGATCTCTGCACATCTTCCTCCAGCTCCCCATACACTGGGCTATACCTCTAGGGTTAAGTATTTTGGGTATGTTTAAGACAAAGAGCATACGGGGCCAGGGATGTAGCTCAGTGGTGTAAGTGCCCGCATGGCAATCGCAAGGTCCTGAGTTCAATCCCCGGTACCGGAGGGGGAGAGGGAAGACAAAGGACTTTGATACATGAAGCTCATAGATGGAATGGCATCTACGAGATGAGGGCAGTGAGACACAACAGCGGGCTTTCCCACTAACTTGGTGTGGCATCTGAAGACAGCCTCAGGCGTGACAACATTATCTGCCACATTATGCCGACACAGCAAAAAGCCCCTCGCTCAGTCACCTTCTCCTCGGCAACTACCCTGCATAAATCTTGGAACAACACGGAAAACCACAAACTCATCAAACTGACACACGTAATTTGAAAGGAGCATCCAGAATAAATTCACACACACACAAATGAAAACAGGGGGAGGACAGGGGGCACTGATAGATGATTTAGTCCTATTATAGCAAAACAGATGTTACCAGGGAAGCCTCATTGTGGCTGGAGAAGGCCAGCACACATAAATTTCTATCTAAACCCTTCGGAACGTTCAGAGGCTTAGTGAGCAGGTAGCGATAGAAGCACTTTGCCTTGAATATATTTGGACAAAGATCTTCCTACTGTCATGGATACTGTGTGTTTCTTCTTGTTGAAACTGAGTAATCTTGAGCCAGATGGAGGCTTATCTTTAACCATCAGTATCAAGATTGGCAAAGATGTGGAGATATACAGACTTATAGGTGGCGGGAGGAGGGTAAACTGGTAAAATCGCTTTGGAAAACAACTGGCTTCATGTTGTAAAGCTGAACGGTATCCACCCTGTCACCCAGAGACCCAAAGACTAAATGTATAGTCTGAAGCAACTCCTCTTACGTGTGCCAGGAGTATGTAAAAAGTATTCATGGCTGTATTGATCTTAAAAAATACAAACTAGGTATGGCGACACAGGCCTGTAATCCGGCACTTGGGCCACTGAGACAGGAAGATCACAGTGAGGTCGAGGCCAGGCCTGGCCTGTCTCAAAAAACAAAACAAATCAACAAACAACCTTCCCCGAAGAAAACTATAACAACAACAACAACAAAAAGCAAACAATGCCAATATGGGTTACCGCGAATTAGCATGAAACTTGATACGTAAATTGCAGTGTATTATAGCAGTATGAATGAGCTATACATAGGTGCAGGCTTCAAAACATATGAATCCTAGAAACACACTGTTAAGTTTCAGAGCGGCTGAAGAATGATGTATGATATGATTTTAATATGTAAAGGTCAGACAAAGCCAAACTAAATCCACCGCATAAAAATCTATCTGTATAGAG
>PVLD010019246.1:0-36921 GCA_004027595.1 Dinomys branickii | reverse complement strand
GTCTGACTAAATTTGCATGTCTGTATATGGGTCCATACATCTACAATTCGAAGATATCAATGGATAAAGCAACAACAACTGTTGAGACCATATCACCTTGTCTATAGATTAGTTGTGATTGTACTATTTTCTATGATAATGGGTGTCTGTTTGTCAATAGGTTTTTGTACTTTTATGTTTCTAAAATTAAAAAAAAATATATATATATATATATATGAGTATCCAATGTTGGCAGAAATATCACTAGATAACACTTTACCAAAGATTTTTACTATTAAACCTCAGTTATAGGAAACTGAAGGATATATTTTACTCTGATGAATATGAAAAAGATTAAATTAAATAGTGGGTTTAAATTTGTAGCAAATTTTATTTTCTAGTGATTAAGATCCTATTAGACTTATTTTTAATCAAGTTGATCTGTTCTGCAGCTATAAATTGTTTACTTTGTTAGCTTTTATGTTTGTATTATTCTTCAAATATGATTGGAATTAGCTGCTGGGCCTCAGTAAATCCCAATAATTTTTATGCATTGAGTAGCATGCTTTCCACTTTGAGGCTAAAATTATGGGACCTTCCTTCTTAAAAGCAGATCCCCCCACTGCTTTCCTTAAAAATTATTTGATCGTGCAGTTCTCTAGGTTGACCTTTCTTTTATTTTGGAAAGCGAAATACAATTGTACCAGATCCTAATATTATGTCCTTTATATTCATCATAGTTGTACTTTTAAAAAATACCAAGTATTTGTATATAAATTATCTGGACAAAATCCATTTCCTTCTAGTGTGAGTCAGTAACGTTATGTTGATGTTTTCTTCTGTTTCTGTTGTTGCTTCTTACATAGCCCAAAGAGCCTGGCTGTCAGGAACCCAGAGGACAACGAGGACCAACAGCAGGGAGTGGTGTCTACGGTGACCTTAGCAATGATGAATCTATGGGAGCCCCAAGAATAAAGACCACTAAACACAGAGCATCTGACTCAAGCAAAGTTTCAGCTTCTTCAGGACAGCTTACCTTATTCCAGTGTGGTTTCTCTAAATTATTTGAGGCAACATGTAAAGCAGTTGAGGGGAGCACTGGACACACTGCATCTGGGGAGGAGAGTTTGGATGAGCAACCCACATGCCTCACCACAGAAGCCAGTGACACTGGTTGTCAGCAGCCTCACGATGTTGGTACTTCAGTGCGTCAGCAACTAGATAACACCCCAAGTCCCAGTGAAAAATGTGTTTTTGATAAAAGAGAGATTTTAGGACAGATTGTTACTTCTGAGTCTGATGATGACAAAAATTTTAAAACTACAACTGGACATCATTGCCTTTTACAGAATGAGACAGAATCAGAAGATAGTGATGTCATCTTTCCCACACAGTACACGACTCAGAGAATCCCTAACACTCGGATAAGGCTTAAGCTACCCTTAACCGGAGCTGAGGACTGTCCCACAGAAAATCCTGCAAAAATTAATAACGGTGATGGCAGAAGGATTGCTGGTACAGAAAGTGGATTAATCTCAAAAGTCTTATGTCCGGAAAGCATGATCCTGACGTCTGTTTTGAAAAGAAAAGGCACTGGTGATATTAGTGATGAGTCTGATGACATTGACATTTCCCCCAAGTCAAGAGTAAGAAGGCAAAGGTCATTGAAGTTTAAGAGCAAAAAGGAAAAAAGGAAGCAGCACAGTTTTCCCAGAACACTGAAGAAAACAAATCCACTCTGTATAGCGAATGAAGATTGTGACTCTCAGCTTATTGATGAATTTTCATCCTCAGATGATGATTCATCTGCTCACCACTTCCATGCGTCTAAACAGAGTCACAGAGCAAAAACTGTAAAAGACAGAAGCAGTTTCTCTTCTAGCTCTGATAAGAAAAGTAGCACTTTCATACCAAGAAAACCAATGAAATTTTCAAATGAGAGAGTTGTCCATCAGGAACAGATGTATGAATCAATGGATAAGATTTTAGGTAACTATAGACATATTCTAAAGCTGTTCTCTGACTGATAATTTAGTACATTTAATAGCTCTGTGAAAACGTTATTGAATTAGCTTATAAAATAGCTCTACAATGAAGATGTTATACTGAGGCACAAGTAAGGAAGAGGGTGAGTGGCAGGATAAAGGGTAGACCACCTGGGTCTTATGATAGAGAGCCACATCCCAATCACAGCCTTTCCTCCTCCATAAAAAACAGTTATTATGAATTCAATAGTATTACTTACATTGAAATGGTTTTATCACACAAATGTGCATCTCTAGATATTATAGTTTGGTCAGATCCCATTTTTAAAACTTTTACATAGTCTCTGAAATCTATAGGAATCCTCCTCCATTGCTTTCATTGCTTCATAGTTTACCTGTTGAAGTACCTGGGCCATTTACAGTATTTCCCTCAATTTGCATTTTTTCAATTGTGTATTCTCTGTACACTTGAGTGTGTTCCTTTGCCCTCTGTGTTATCTGCAAATGAGTAGTAGGCTCCCAAGACTGGATTTATTTCCAGACTCAGGTTCATTTTCTTTGGCAAGACAAAATCTAGCATTTGGTAAGACTATAGGAGATACAAAGTGTTGCTCTGCTCTCTTATAATCTTAGCAGCCACTTATTTTTAATGCCTATAGCTATTTATTTAGTATGGGAAAATGATATTTCTGCTTCTGTCATTTCTTTTTTTATTAATTAGAATGCGTCTTCAAATACTTCCCCACTATTGCTTACCCAGTGCTATGGTTCATATAGGAAAGGCATGGAAAATTCCTTTATTTACCATTTAGCAATGTAATGAATTAGTTCTCTATCATCCTTAGAAGAGGGCCTATTCTTTTTTTAATCATTACGAATTGATTTAAGCGCACTTAATGGTCTCAATCTATTATAATTAATATCATTATTATGGTTTATTTATCTCATCTTTGCCCAGTGGGACCCATTTGACCTGAGCATTTTGGTTCCTAAGGTCTTTTAGCAAATCTTCCTTGTTATCTAGTTTTAAAGGATGTTCCAGAATTGTGTCATATATTTTCTGGCCCAGACCTGGAATTGGTCATTTCTCTAAGAAGCCTTGGGTTTCTTTTAGAAAGTGTGTTTGAAAACCAGCCTGGTAATGAGAATAATCATTGCAAATTATTGGCTTGGTTATTATCTCTGGAACTTTTCCCTAGTCAGACTTTCCATATATATTTTTTTAGTTATACATACATTCATATGTGTGTGTGTGTGTGTGTGTGTGTGTGTATAATGTATATATGAACATAAATAGATATATATCATGATAATTACTTCATAAACACATTTGTACTTCTTGTATTGATACTTAATTTGAGAGTGTAGAGCTTTTGCTTAACTTCTTCAATCTTATATTCTGGTTTGCAAACATACAAGGAATGATTTAACCATGATGTCTTGTAACTGCTTGTATGTTTGTTCATTATAGAACAAACTAAGAATAAAATAGCAATAATGCCATGCTGTGACTACTGGTAACATTTTGATTTGATTGGTTTTTTTCCATATACCATCCTATTTCTTTCCATTTCCAAAATGGATGTATTGTGCCAGAGATTCTGACATGACATTGTATACTCTTCCCCTTCTCTTGTGGTTTGCAGAGTATTAACTATAAACTTAATCCTCCACGATGGTATTTATATAAGTGTTTCTCTGGTCGTTTTGGTTGTCTGAAGGTTATTTTCTACTAAATTCCTCAAGAAGTATTCACAGGAGTGATATTTTTTCCTGAGAATATTGTGATAACAGTTCATGCCTTTATGTGTAAAAGTCTGTTTTGCTGGACAGGAAATCCTCAGTTCACACACTTTTTTCTGTGGAGTATCTTAAATATACCACCTCATTTGCTTTTTTTTTATTTTAAAGAGGATAAAAAAATAACAACAACATAGACGAAAATAAAACAAAGCAAAAGCAGTAAGAATGATAAAGTGTTTCAAAACAAAATGACAGGAATTAACAGTAGTTGTTATATTACATATTGTTATTTTCAGTGAAGTTGCTCAGATTACCAGATACAAGAATGCAAGATTGATCAAACCATTAAAGGGGATTAAAAAAATTCAAAACGATAGAGACTTTCACTAGACAAAATGGTAGAATTTCACCAATGGTTGTTATATTGCATATTATTGTCTTCAAAGTAGTTGTTCAGATTACCAGATATAAGCATGCAAAATTGGTCAAAAAATTAAGCATTAACTGTTCCTTTTGATAAACCATTAGACATCAGCATAATTATATATATGTGTGTATATATATATATATATATATGTATATAAAATATTCCCTTCTTCATTTTCTTCTGATATAAGGTGTTAGGTCACGTGTCCCCCTTCCCTCCACTCCCTGCTTAAGGGACTCTTTTTCCTTTCCATCATTGCCCAGTAATTCTACTAGTTGTATCTTTGTATTGGTTATTCTGGATCAATGTTCTCATCCACAGTGTCTTTTCCCCTTGACTCTGACTTCAGGAAAGCTTTCCTGTACAGTGTTACTGCTTTTTCTGTTCCTTAGCTTTGGCTTTCATTTTCAGGGACTCCTGTTATTTAATACTTGCTCTACTTTGCCTGTCTTCAGAATTTGCCTTAAGTCTATCTTATCTCTTTTTATAATTTCTTTTTTTGGATGGGGTACTGGGAATCAAACTCTCAACCTTGCATTTGTCAGGCAAGTGCTGTGCCACTGAGCTATATCCCTGGCCTTCTTCATTTCTTTTTGCCTATTAAAAGTTTCCTTCTGTTTCATTTATGACACTATCTGTTATGTTCATTTCCTTTTAAGTTTCTTCTACCATACTTGTCTTTATTTCTGAAATACTTTTCTTTAATTTCTGAGACTTTTGAGTACCCTCACTGATGTCTGAGTTATAATTCTGATGTACATGTCCTTTTATGTTCTTATAATCCAGGCATGGTGGTGCATACCTATAATCCCAGCCCTTGGGAGACTGAGGCAGGAGGATCGCTGTGAGTTCAAGATCAGCCTGGGCTACAAAGTGAGCTCCAGGCCAGTCTGAACTGCATAGTAAGACCCTGTCTCAAAAAGACAAAAACAAACAGTTATCATCAGTAATAGTTTTGACCTATTTTCTGAGCACATCTTTATATCTTACTATCAATGATAGGGATTTATTTTACTGCTTATTTTCTTTTCTCTCATCATAATTTTTGAGATTTGACCTTGATACTTTGTCCATGTTTGCTTTTACACAAAATTAACTTGCTTTTCATAACGGTTAATTCCCCTGACCTGCATGCTGTGATCCCCTCCCTTCAGTTTCGCTTCTTTGTTGAATTTTGGTCTGGGCAGGAGCCCTGGCAAGTCAGTTTGGGAAGTTCCTAGAAGGTAGCGTGTTCCAGTTCCCCAGCCCTTCTTCCTGCAGCCTCCCAGTCCCCTCAACCCTGGTGAGCAAGACACGTGTCCAGATTCAGCTGCTGACCTCTGGCTGGTGTAGTGGGCTTTCCACCAGTACCTACTGACTCTCCTAGAGTACTTGTTCTTAGATCTATCAGTGCGACCCTGGTGCTTCCTTCTCCTTCACACAGACCCTGATATCTTTCAGACTTCATACCTATTGGTGATTTATCCCTGCCTGCTTGAGCTTTAGAGTTCATGGATTTATCATCTCATTTAATTTTGCTGTAATGTTGTGCATGGATTTTTAGTTTTGCTGTTCATGTGCTGTTTGCAGGTGGGGATTCAGAGAGATTGAAAAGCTGCTTCCCTGGCTACCAATCTCTGCCCAGAATTTGTTTAGTGATTTTTAAGAGTTAGCATTACTTTCAATGCTTGGCCTATTCCCACAAGACTAATTGAAGGAAGCTAATACAAAAGAAGAGATATTTTATTTATTGTTGTGTTTGATTGATTTATACATCAGGCTTCCTTTTATCATGAACAGTCTCATTTAAAAGTGCATTGGGATGCATATTTTGGTATCACTGTAACTGAGTAGTGGTTATCCTTTGGTTGTGCTCCAGTGAGATTTTAGGTTTGAGGAATTATTGTACAAACTATGTTTTAAACAATTAACTGATTTGGGGGGTCTTCCTGGTAAAAAGGTGATAGTATTTTGGAACTAATTCTATTTTAAATAATGCATAAAATATGCTATAAAAATTTTCATAAGTCTGGGTACATTTTCTAGCAGAAGAATCCTTTGAGGAGTTTTGAAATTGTGTGTCTACCTCATGTTTTGAAATTTAAGGAAAACCTTTTCCTAGTTGTTTTAATCTCATTATGTAACAGTGGGTTGTGCTTCCTCACTGGCCCTTTGCAGTTGGGAGAGAGCTACACCATCCCAAGTGCTAGAGTTCGTGAGCGAGGTGCATTGCCAGTACTGTTTGAGGGGGCTTTGACAGGCCACTGGGCTAGCCTTCTCTTTTATGACCACAATTTAAAAATAATTTATAGGTACCTAAAAGCAAAGCAATAAAAAACAGCCATTTTAAAAATCTCTTTCAGATAAAAGCCATGAGTTAATTTTTTTTTCATTTCCTAAAGAACCCCTGTCTTGACAGTCTCTGGGTATATGTATTAAAAAAGACATAATGTGAGTAATAAAACTGAACGAAGCCAACCAAAAGGAGCCCTGTAGTCACTACACCGTACTCCCTTTCCATCACCACACAAGGACATGCTTCAGGAACAGATAAGGCCCCGCTCCTCCTCTAGTGAGTAAACAACTTTTTTTTTTAATTAACAAAATAAATTCACGGTGAGGACCCTCAAACATGACTGTCTTGTACCCAAAACCCCTATTTCGGGTTTAAATTTAATGATTTTTACCTAAAGGAAGAATTCTTTTGGGAGTTTTGAAACTGTACCATACATACCACCTAATGTTTTGAAATTTAAGGAAAATGTTTTTTACCTTTTTTAATCATATTATGTATTTTGTTTTGCATGCTTAGATAATTAGCAGTTCTCATATTAGTGAGAGGGAAAAATCATTTCCAGGTTAACCTACACCAACATATTTGAAGAATATTGTGATGCTAACATAAAAATTAAATGTTTTCTGTGAAGATTAAAAATAAAGCAGTGGAACTGGAGCAGTGCAGCTCGGTAAGGCAGAGTGCTTACCTCACATGCACAAGGCCCTGAGTTCAGTCCCCAGCACTGCCAAATAAAATGCCATCATCAAAAATGAAGCACAAATAACCTATTTCAGTGTAGTGCTGTTGATTTTGAAGTATACATGGGACCATATTGCTTCATATTGCTACATCACCTAATAAGCACTAATTACGCCCTAGATGGTGTTCAGGAGGTGGCTTATGTTCACTCAAATCAGAACGTGATTGGATCGAGCAGAGCTGAAAACCACATGAGCCGATGGGCTGCACGTGATGTATTTGAGTTACAACAGTTTTCCCAGCTTCCTGCTAACATAGCTGTTTGCAGTTCTAAGGTAAGAAGAAGATAGGATAATGCTATTTATCCTCTTTTTTCACAAGTTACTCACTAGAAACTGTATTTCTCTCAGAAGTAGCTACAAAACTGTGGCATCCAAATAACTGTAAAACATAAAACACCCTTTGAGGAACTGTAGTCTGATGATGTTTTTGATTAAATGAACAATCTAGATGTCAAAATGTCTGTAATATTGAGTTGCTTGGTAGTTTTCCTGATAAAAAGTACCTATACCACTCCCTCAAATGCTAAAGAATCTGAGGGAACTATAAAGTTAAATCAGAAACACAACTTGCTCTTAATTGTTTTGTGATACTATGGATAAAATCCTTGAGTGCTCTGCCACTCAGCTACATTCCCAGCCCCTTTACTTGTTTGCTTGATTTTGAGACAAGGTCTTGCTAAATTGTTTAGGTGGGATTCTAACTTGGAGTCCTGCTGCTTCAGCCTCCCAACGTGCTGGGATTATAAGGAATGCCATAGCTCCCACCTAAAATGAAATTTTCTTTGGTTTGTTGTTTTTATTACTTTTTGTGAGTTAAATATCTGAGTTGTTTTACTATGACTTTATGGGAAGTTTAAAATACTTTATATAATAGTGGTATTTTGTTTTTGTTTAGTATCACTTTTAGGAATGGAGCAGGGAAAAGTTCTCTCCAAACTCTCAAGTTACCTTTATCTATTTGTACCACTCCTGGTTCAACAAAGGATTTGAATCATCTTAGTAAAACCAGAGTATATAGTGAAGTGCAAGACCAGAGAAAATATACTGTAAATTAAACTGGTAACTTAAGACTGGGAGAAAGTTAGGACATAATATTCTACCTGAATATTTTATTAACATGACAAATTGGAGTTTTCTGGTGGACAAATAAAGGAAGTTAACTTTCTATTTAGTGATTTCTCAGTGCATTTGGAAGTTTGTATGGGAAGTTTAGGTGGTTGCAATGACCAAATGCACAACTGACATTAATATCCAGAGACCAGGGCTACTAAACGGCTGTCCTGGGCAGGGGGAAAGACAGGGGAGTGGACAGCAATTCCACATGGAAAGGATTGTTCTGTGCAAAGTGCCATAGTACCCTGCTAAGAAACACTAAGGGAAATCTCCTTAAGGTGGAAAAAACAACCACAGAAGTCCAGTTCTTTCAGGAGAAGTAAAGCTTTTCCTAGACTTAGTTTGAAGGAAACTTGTCACTTGTGGCTTGAGTTGGGGACCATTGAATGAACTAATGAAGAGTACTATCTTCAGGGTAAATGAGTAACACACTTTAAAATCCTGGGCCTTTTAGCATTTTCAGTGTACTAGAAAGGCCCATTGCCAGAATACAATTTAAAGAATGTTTTCATGACCCAACTCGGGTGACTGATACTCTCACTGGATTAGATGCGCCCTCCCTCAGCCGCCGCTCTAGACAGCACTTCTACAGACTGCCTTGTAGGAGCCATCTGAAAGAGGCAGAAATGTACTGTAAATTCGAGGAATATGCTTTTTTAGGATATATAGCGTATAAAGTGTAACCAAAATGGACGGTAAATGAGTGCTTTAATTTTTAAAATGTATTACAGTAAAAGGCACATTGCCAATAATTCCCCTCAAAGTATTCTCCCTTGTTTCAAACACACTTAGCCCTTCATGTTGGCCGCATTCTGAAGCAGTTCTAAAAGTCCTCTTGTGAATGTCTTTACAATAAAAAACAGTGAATGTGGCTGCCAAGTGCATCCATAAGAAAGGGAGGCTTGTAAAAATATTATGGTTATCCTTGGCCAGTTTATTTACCAGACTTGACACCTTGTGACTTCCTCAGAGTCAAAAGGACCATGAAAGATAAACATTTTTAATCAAGTCAGGACATTGAGGCAACCATTGCAGCACAACTAAAGACGCTCACAAAAGAAGACTTCCAGAACTACTTCAGAAAGTGGCACAAAGGATGCAATGTGTGTTTTAAAGCAATGGAGAGTATTTTCAGGGGCATTAATGGCACTGTGTCTTTTGCTGTAATTCATTTTTAAAATGTATGTATTAACTACTTTTCAATCACACTTTGTATATCAGATTTTTTTAAAAAATTAGGGTGCATTTTCTTAAAATCATCCTTTTTACCAAATACATAGTAACATGAAAGGTCAGATAATTTGGTAACCTCTGTAGTAGTTTTTAATGAAATAACTTAACTGGGTATTGGTTTAAATTTATCTGAATATTTCTCAGAGAAGAAATTTATTGGCATATAATTCTCTCAAAAATGAACTTGAGAAGCAACCCTTAGATACAGAAGCAATAAAGCAGGTCCTGTGCAACCATAGGAAAGTTGTAAAAATGCAAATATATTTTGACTGTAACCTTTTCTAGCCCCAGCATTTTTGAGGTGGACAATACAATCTCATTGGAAACCTTGTCTCTTCACAGTAATTTTTAGAGTGAGGGACAATTTCATACCGAGAAACAAATTGGAATAGCTGCCTCCTGGGGTGTCTAGTGTGTCCTCCCAGGCCATGTATCTCACCCACTGTGCATGCGCCAACTTTGTACACCCTTTTCAGAGAATATGAAGAAATTTGTTGTCTACTGAATAAATTATGGCAGATATAAAATATTCAAAGGAGTTTTAAAGCCGCTAGTGGGGAGGTTCATTCCCACGCCACCAGTGCTAGCAGACCAAGAGCAGTCTGTGTAAGAACACTCATTTCAGGAGAGTAAAATTCCTTTCCAACATTTCATAAGCCATCCCATGGAACTTCTGAGCAGAAAAGGTGTTCATAGTCACTGATTTCATCATATCAGGGCAATATTACTTCAGCACCTTTAATGAGGAAATCACTGAAACACCGCCATCTTTGGTCAGAGATATTTATGTCACTCACTGAGAGGGTTTGCAGCCTGTCATATGAAGGTAGGTGAAAATAGTGAATTTGAAGTTTTGGAAACTTTTTAAAATAGTTACGAAAAGAAAACAAAATAAAGGGAAAAGGAAATAAATGAAGAACATGAGAGACCAGTCATAGTGTTAGAAGATAACCTCTTGTTCCTAAAGTCTCAAAAAAAAAAAAAAAAGAAAACCCCAAACCATCCATCTACAATATAGTATCTTTCACCTGGGGCTGAAATCCAGAATCTTTCTGATTATTGAGAATTCTTCAGGGTACTTAATGTATATCATCCATGTTTCATTAAAGAACTTTACCTGTGCTTGAAAAGAGAGCATGTGAAAAGAATATGTGGGTGTGTTTGTGTTGACAGCGAGATGCACATGTGCTTCCTCACCTTCCAGGAGCAACAGATGAATCCTGTACAGGTATATGTATGTGAAGCCAACACATGAGTAACAGTGAACACTGCATGCCAGTAATTCACCTTCTGAGGTATACTGTGTAGGTGAGTCTGAGAGCCTTTAAAGAGCTTGCAAGGAGATATGCACACTAACTGGAAACTTGCAAGGGAGAAGTAATGGGCACCACAGTACTGGATAAAATCTTATGCTCTTTTAGAGTTTCTCCATCTTTTTTATATAATTTTTGATAGGCAGGATGGCAAAAACTAGGAACTTACTTTTCAGATATATCCATGTATTTTTAAAAGGCTAATACATAGTATCTTTTTCCTATTTCATTTTGTTTCTTATAGATACATTTTTATGAGTTAATTCCTATTTATAGAGTATTTTATAGATGTCCTAAACTAAAACTCATCTCTCCTAAAATTAATTACTACTTATACTTTTGTTATTTTATAGCTGAAACTATGTAAAGTAATGTGCACAATAAAAATGTGTTTTGCCTTAAATTATACTTGGATATTATAAAACCATTTTTGAAAATAGCTTGTTTTAAAAGACATGCTGTCTGGAGAGAAGACGTATGTGCTTTAGGTTTATACTCAGACCACAAAAAAGTGCTGTAAGGATTTGAAGGAACTGATAATACCTTTATTGGGGTTAATTTGTTCTTTTAATATATGGAAGTATGTCACAAAACTTAACTATACCTGTTTGTGATGCGATGCCTCATTTCTTTCAATCAACTGCATGTTTTCAACTTAAGTTTACTTAAAGGTTTTCCAAAAGAAATGTACAAAGACAGTATTCAATTACGGATTAATCACTATGGCAACTATGATGTGCTGACTGAGGGGGAGGACGTGTTCTCCCCTCAGTTTCCTGCCAGCTGTCATAGTCAACCTCTGCTGCCTGAATCCAAGCCAAAATATAGACTGTGACCAACCCTAAGAAACTATATCTGTATTTTTATAAATTGGTACAAGTATCAGACTATAAAAGAAGACTTAATCCTCTGAATTGGATGACAGACACTTGGCACTCTTGCCAGTGTTTGACAGAGAAATAACGGGCCGCTTTGTAGTAAAACCTGGATTAATAGTAAACCCTTCTTTATGTTACTGCAGTGTGGTGTAAATGAGAGAATTAAGCGAGCTGTCAGCCTGGGCTGGGAGACAGTGTTGGGGGAGTGACTTTTTTACAATCAGTGCAGGTTTAAGCACTCTTCAGAATACTGTAAATACAAAATGTTGTGTTAGCAAGAACTTTTCTTTCTTGTATTTGTATTAGATTGGCATTTTATAGATTACTTAGAGCAGGGATTTCTGTGAGCTCTAGTGGATTGGATTGCAGCATGTTTATACAGCTCTTGGAGTCAGCAAGGAGGGATGGACTGTTTTTGATGAGCAGACTTGGGGGAGATAGAGCACTCCATTATCCTGTCTTTCGGGATAATGAATGGCATGAGTGTTTAAAGAACTTGTTCACAAATGACTGGCTTATGAAGTAGTGCTATATAAGTGAGGTTTATTGGATTCATGCAGCAGAAGTAACTCTTACTGGGTGGTATTTTTCTCAATCTTATCATTTGTCCTCTAGCTAGATACTAATTTTATGATATTTATATCATAAAGTTATTATTTCAAGTAATTTTAGTAGATATTAAGATTTGTAAAATTGTTGTGTGTGTATGCATGAAATTATGTGACTGGAATTCTTATGAAAAATGCTTTTGTGTTTCTGTTTCTAGAACTATGATTGATCATACTTGGTGTTTGTTTCAGAAAGAGTATACCATTTGGGTGAAAAATACCTGTTACTAGCAAGAGGTAGAAGAAGCTAGCACTGCCTATTAACACGTATACCTGTCCTTCTCCAAGCTAAAGGCCACAAGAAGCCATGGTGCCCTTCCGCACAGCAGTGTTAGCAGGATTCATAGACCAGGGTAGTAACTGATAATCTGATGTGTAGAAAACACATTCAACTCTTTGCAAAAAAAGTTGAAGTTACTAAGAAGGTAATACGAGTTTTTATTGTCACAGTTATGATTATTGCTTATCAATAGCAGTAGTGAGAAAGATTCTGTAAGTCTGTACAGAGCCATTATTATTTTTATTGCTAATAGTAGCAATAATAGACTATTTTAGTTAAAATGTATCAAGTCCAGTCCTCTAATTTTATGGAAGGGTCTGCCTTAATCTATAGCTAGTTCCCCATGAAGAGTGTTACTAAAAATGTATTTGAAAGCAATTATAATCTAATCTAACTATCAATTAACTAAAATAATCTTTACTTTTTAAGAAGTGATACAATTCTTAACTCTTTTCCTAACTCATAAATTATTCCAAATGCATAAAAGATAGGTATGGCTTCTTTGAATAGTTTCTCTGTTTAGAGTAGTTCAAAGATTCTAAATACCTGTAAAATGCTGTTCCTTCAAATCATAGTGCCCTTTAGGTACTATTTTATAAATTGAGAGGTAGGAACTCTTATGGAATTCTGAGTGCCTTAAAGAGTGTTAAGCACTAACAGCCCTTTTCAGATTCTATTTTACCCCTCTCAAAGCCATGGTACTGCTAATTAGATATGACCACTTGGTGGGAGTATCTGTTGCCTTGCTGCTGAGAAGCAGCCTCTGCACATGTGAATCCTGGGTTTCTGTAGGATGAGTAAAGCAGAGTTATGAGATAGGAATCATCCTATGGTAGAACTGAAGGTTTCTTGGAGACTATTTATGCCAAATATCTCATTTTACTCAATTTTTAAAATGAGAGGTGAAGTGATTAACTGAGGCCCCAGCAGTGGTAGTCAACTTCTGTCTTTGCTGTCTTCCTAGTCTTACGTCCTCTATCTGCTTTTCCCTTGGCTCCTTTGGTCTCTGAAGACTTCAAACTTACTTTCTGAGTATAACAGATCAGTCTTACTTTTCCAAAATAAGTAGCCTGTAAAAAATATCCTTTGCTTTAGCAGTTAGATAAAAAGTTAAGTAAATAGAATCAGACTGGTTTCATGCATCCTTCCTTTTAGAGAATATATTTTTCAGATAGTTAGGATCTATGTGGATTTAAGAAATACAGTGAGCTGAGCATTGTGTCACACACCTGTAATCCCAGCACTGGAGAGGCTGAGGCCTGAGGATTATCACAAGTTCAAGGTCAAGCTAGGATAGATACATAGTGAGTTCAAGGCCAGCCTCCACTACATAGTGAGACCACTACAGAAAGAGAGAGAGAGAGAGAAAGGGAAGGAGGGAGGGAGGGAGGGAGGGAGGAAGGAAGGGAGAAAAGAAGGAAAGAAAGGAGAGGGAAGGAGAAGGAAAGGAGGGCAGGAGGGAGGAAGGAAATAAGGGAGGGAAGAAGGAGGAAAAGAAAGAAATACAGTGAAACTCTTGGCAATATCTACTCTACCCTTTGGTTTTGGCAAAGGCATAATTCTTCACTTTTTAAAAATTTATTTTGGTGTTTAATCTTGGTTGTCAGTGTGGATTGGATTGGGAGACGCCTAGAAAGTTGGTAAAGCACACTTGCTGTTGTGTCTGTGAGGTGGCCTTCAGAGAAGACTGACGTGGGTCAGTCAGCTGCTTGCGGAAGATCCACCAGGAACTACATGGCACCTTCCAGTTGGCTGCGGCTCAAGTGGAGCAGAAAGAGAAGAAATAGGAAACTCAACTTTTATATGTTCCACCCATTTTGAGAAGTAAGGTTTTCTGCTGCTATTGTTGCAGATTCTAGATTCTTCAAACTTCGAATACAGACTCGAACCAGTAACTCCCCAGGGGCATTCCTAGTCTTCAGCCCCAGACTGGGGCTGCAGTCATTGATCCCTCTTGTTCTGGGGCTTCCAGCTTCTTGGACTGAGCAGCCACTGGTTTCTCCAGCTCTCCAACACACAGACAGCCATGGGGACTAGTAAGGGCTTTGATTGTGTAACACAGTCTAATACTCTTGTAATTGTGTTCATTGTGTTCCTCTGGAGGATCCTGACTACTGTACTTAAAATAACCTTCAGCTTTACATTAATAATCCCCCAAACCTCCAGACCTCTCTGCTTTTCAATATCTACCTCAAACATGTCATCTCTTCCACAAAGATTGCCTTGAATCCTCCCTGTCTGGAAGTATGCTACCTTTCCTCATATTTTTCCTCCTTCATGCGTTACTACTTTATATGTTTCCTTCTTATTCTAAAGTATGGCTTTTCAATTTTTGTGATAGTTGTGTAAATTTCTTTCTCTTCTAATAAACCCTAAGTTTTCAAATAGTATAGTATATCTCTGATTCTCCTTTGATAACTCAAAATAACATCTTATATGTAACTATAGTTACTACTTTTAAAACAAATTTAGGTATTCAGTGTTTTCCAGGATATGGTGTAGCCAACCATCATGTTCTAAGAATTTTTAAGAGGTTTAAACTATCTTTTCCATGAACAGCATGCATAGTTGCCCTGGAAATGATAGTGGATAGAGCTAGAATTGATTGATTTAGCCAGGGTGAGAAATTACGGTATATATATTTTTTTGGTTTTCAGCCACACTTCCTGACTCCCTCTCCAAGGCAGGCAATAAAACTAGAGTTTCTTTTCCCCAAGGTGGGTCATAGGAGCCCTAATCATCTCTTCCCTACACACCCCACGTGCCTTTTGTCTTAGAGCTCACCATAAAGGAAGTATGACCTATTTTATCCAGTGCAGGTCATGAGACCCTCCTAACCCCAGAGAGGTCCTGTCCCCAGCCCTGGGGTGGGGGGATTGCTGCACAGACAGAGCTTGCTGTCCCCACCAGTCTATACCAGTTATCCCTATGCAGTGAAGTCTCCATAAAAGCCCATAGGGACAGGGCTCAGAGATCCTCTCAGTAGCTGAACACAGAGAAGTTCATAGAGCGTGTCTGTCTTTTTCTTCCACACTGAAACACATACTACTGTCCATAACTTAAAGGAGGAGAGATTTATTTTGGCTCATGTTTTCAGTCCAAGGCAGAAATGGCACAGTGGGAGGGTCTGGCTGAAGAAAGCTGCTCCCCTCGTGTCTACCAGGAAGCAGGAAGACACAGGAGGAGCTGGGGAGGGAGATACGCCTGCCCAGGCCGTGCCCCGGCTGATCCGTTCTTCCCATCACACCCTGCCTCCCAACGGCATATTTAGTTCTGATCTCATCTGCGGTTGGATTCATGGATGAGTACAGCACCGCATAGTCAATCACCTTCCCAAAGCTCCCTTTCTGAGCCTAGGAGGCTTTAGTGGGACATTCCAGCTCCAGACCACAGCAGTGGCACAATGAGAGTGGGCACTGCCCTGTGCATCCCTTCATTTGCATCCTGTGGAATAGCCCGTGTAATAATCTAGTAAGCATAAGTTTGGTGAGCCACTCCAGCAATTAACTGAATGTACAAAATGGGTCAAGGTAACCCTGATTGTAGCCAGCTGGGTAGCTATGAGTAACGCAAACTGGGCTTGCAGTTGACATCTTCAGCGGGTGGAGTATTAATCTTGGGACTGAGTTCTTAAGCTGTGAAAGATGACACTGTCTCTAGGTAGTATCAGGATGAAATCAGAAGACACTCAGCAAACTTGGTTGCTTGCGTGTTCAAGGGGAGAAATCCCCCACACAGCTGGTGTCAGAAGTCTTCCGTGTTGATGGTGTGATAGCAGAGTGAAAACAGATGCTTTGTAAATGAAGAAGTGTCCTCGGTTTCATGTGGCTTTATTGGTCTTCAGCAGATTCACCAAGTCTGCACCTCTAACCATGTCACCTGCTGGCTGCTTATCCACCATAGGTGGACCCAATCCAAGTTCTCACTCAGTCTTCAGGGATCACTCTATTCCAGCTTCCTTTAGCACCCATTCTGTGTGCCAGCCACCGTTGTGGGTGTGGCACATGTCTCACTACTACTTACCTCATGGAATTTGTTCTTCCCTCGTGTAAGTTACAAGTTCCTTAAGGATCAGGACCCTCGTGTACATTTCTTTTTTTTTTTTTTTTTTCCGGGACCGGGGATCGAACTCAGGGCCCTAGTGCTCAGCGGCAAGCACTTAGCCCACTGAGCTGTACCTCCAGCCCCTCGTGTACATTTCTGTAAGCACTCTCCTTAACAGAGGCAACACAAAGTGGAAGTTCATAAAGAGTTTCTCTAATTTTTGCGTGAAAATTCTACACAAGACAGACCCCAAAACTGTTTTCACAGGTAACAGGTTTTCATCTCTTAGCTCCTCAGTTTAAAATATGTGTACTGGCAGGTAAGGTCATGTTTGACAACATGAGTGCTGGTATTCTTGATCCTCATTCATTGTCATCTGTTGGTCGTAGTGCTGGTACAGGACATCCTCTCAAGAAGGGAAACATGGAGAATGGTCTCAGAAAAATATCCCTACCCAGCCACTGTCATCTAGCAAAATAAACCTAAAGAGCTACTATGTGGCTCAATTTTCTGTCTCCAGAGTTTTTGTGAAATGGGTTGGGGATGTGACTCAGTAGTAGAGTATTTGCCTGGCAAAGACAAGGCCCTGAGTTTGATCCTAAAACAGAATGAAAGTCCATGAAAGGTTTTATTGTTTCCTTTCTAGGGCACACAAGGCCTATCTCAGTTTGACCCTAGCCAGTTCCTCTAGGTTCATTCTAAGATATTTATCAGGGTTATTGGCACTACATATGGGCCCAGCACTATGCCAGGCACCAGGGGGACAAAGATGAACAAGCTCCTCCAAGGCATCTTACTAGCTTATTCCTCCATGCTATTGCGCCGTAGTTTCTTTTGGTGAAAATTCCTTTTTCACCTGTGTCTGCCTATTAAATGCCTATCACTTGTTGTCATCTAGAACAGCTCTTCCCAAGTGGCAGTGGCAATTTCCTCCTCATGTTTATTTTTACTTGTGTGTATGCTTAACTATTATAGTACTTACAGTATTATGTAGTACCATACTGAGTATATCTACCAAAAAAATTCAGCTGCAAGAAACAGAATAACCACCTCTAGAAGTGGGCTGTGTAATAGGTCATTGAACTAATTAATGTAAAAGCAAGTCTTCTAGGAGGCCTTTTCAGGGTTAGTGTTACAGCCCAATGATATCAGAGAGTCAGGCTTTTTTTCATTTCCTGTCCCATTACCCTTTGCAATTTAAGTTTCAATCCTTAGGCTTTTTGCTTCTTATTGCTAAATAATTACTGCTACTCAAGAACTCTCTTCACACAAATATATTCAAAGACAAAGGGGTATGGTTTCCCTCATCTCTCCTTTTATCAAGGAGGGAACTCTTTCTGGAGGAAGAATTGTGAATTTTAGGTATGAAGGAGACTAGTGGGGGTACCAGACCCAATCCCCTACCCCCTAAGTCCCAACCCCCAAATCCTTCATTAGCAGTAGATAATGAGGTTCATAGGGTGCACAGTCTCCCGAAGTTTACATTTACACTGAAATAGGTGGAAGAAAGCCTAGGCCCAGACTGTATTTTTTATTATAACCCTTAAAGACAGTCAGAAAAGACAATTTCCAGGACTTCTTCAGAAAGTTGCAAGAACAGTGGGATAAAATGAGTTTAAAGCAAGAGAGACTATTTTGATGGGATTAATGACAATGTGTCTTTTGCTGTAATTTTTAATTTTAAGTATTCACAATATTTTTGATCACCTTTGATATCTGTAGTGTGACCCACATAGTATTCATCTTTTCACACTCTGTCTGCATGCACCCAGGGAGTAATTTGTTTCAGTAAAGTGTTAAACTCACCCACTAAATGGAAATCTGCAACTAGATAGATTTTTTCAAAAATAAAAGGTAGGATGCTTGTGCCCTTGTGAGAGAAGATGATTTTCTTCTTTTATTATTATCAAAGGTGTTAGGTTTTTCAAATAAAGAATATTTGGCAAGTAGTAAAAGATCCATTTATCTGATAGCTGTGGTTGCAAAGACTGAATTTTCCTGAAGAATTTATAAAAATGGCTAAGGAAATGCATTTGTACAAAGTATGAACTTTGTAATGCTGCCAGGATCAGAAAGACCTAGCATAATCATGTAGATAATTGAAAGTTACTATTGCCTGACATGATCTCTCCATGGCTGCAGAAATTGCGGTGTATAAGGAGGGAGGGCTCTTAGCTGGCCCAGCCCCTTCTCTTCAGGTTTACTCCCTTTGCCTCTGTAAGTATTCCATCTCTGCTTACAATACTGAGTAAGTATTTCTAGGGGATCATCCACGATGATAAACCTTTAGGAACTTTTAGCGTTCATCTCATTTGGTGATATAAAGAAATATATCAAAGCTCCTTCAAGCTTACCTTTAGAAGTCAACATTTTCCTCTCTTTATTAATAATGTGTAAAGATATAATTGAAAACTGTCTCTAATAAAGAAAAGTATTTATAGTATTAACTGGTGGAAGCAAAGCTCCTGCTTCAACCTGGCCACTTGACATTCTGTGATTGTCTATAGGAGCCACAGTGGCTTTCAAAGATGTCAATTTATTTCCACTAGAAATGGGTTCCTACTGAAGAATGTACTGCTTAAGAATGTATTATATAGTTTAAGTCTTTCTCAGTAAAGTGAACATGAATATGAATATAAGTTAGAAATGTCTTAGAAGAAAAAAAGCTAAATAAACTGGGTATAAAAGTCCAAGTTCAAAGTTTTGTGTCTGTATGTGGAAGATATGCTATTAACTTCTTGTAGGGGTGATATTAATGAGAGTTGTGTTAGTTTGCCATTTTCTTGTAGATACCTTCTTGTCTTTTCTCTCTGATAATTTTTAATATACTCCCTTTTTCTGTAATGTAACAAAAAAGATGGTCATTTTTACCAATAAGGATTCTCTATTTTCAGTTTCAATACCCATGCCTTCTTTAATTTATCTTATTAACATCATCTCTTCCATTTTTCTGTTCTTTCCTTTAGAAATTTTTGAATGTCTTCTCTTAATTTCTCCTTTTTAAAATACCTATAGTACCTTCTGAATAATTTTCTGATTTATCAGCTATCATTTAGGGCTGTTTAGTTTACTTCTTAACTCGTATTTTTTACTTCTTTTTAAAATTTGAGAAGTACATTTCTTTTTTAAAATTTATATTTGGTTCTTTCTCAAACCTACCTTATACAGTGTCTAGTTCTTGCTAGTGGATTCTGTTTCTTCTTTATCTTTCCACACCTGGTTAAGATTTAAAGTCTTTTCACATTGCTTTATTATCTATAATTCCTCAGATGTGAATTCTTGTATTTGTTCCGTCTGCTTACTTTCATGGTGGTGGGGTTGTCATATTCTTTATAATTTCACGTGAACTTTTTCCTTCATTGGAATCACAAGCATTCTCTAGGTTATACAGATGTACCTGTAGTATGTTTTTGTATTCACCCCTCATTGAGATCTATGACTTTCTTGTTTTTTATTTAAAATATAGTTTAAAGTATTATTTGTTGTTGTTAAGTTGTATAAAGGAAAAAATATATCTAGTAGTTTTCTTTTTAGAATGGAACAGTGGCTTTCTACCTATTTATGTTTATCAAGGAAACTGGAACCATATAATTAAATTTTTTTTCTTGACCTTCTATAAGTACCAATTTATATTAAATAAGCTGTAAAATCAGTTTAACTCTAATTATAATTTGCCAACCATAGTTAAAATCTTAAAATCACTAAATATTCCTATAATCCAAAAAATATTGAAAAGTACAACTTATGAAAATAGTTTCTCCATAAAGATTTTCCTTTTTTATCTACTTATATAAAATTAAATAACAGAGAGACTGCCTGATAAATTTACAGTTACTGAATTTTAAAATTTTAGAGAGCCATGATATTTTATGTCATCATGTACAGAACCATTTGTGTTTTTCTTTCTTGGGGTAGTAGGTATCAAAATGTATGTCCACTGTCTTGACAATAGAAATACATTTTCCCTATTTTATCGTTTTAAAGGTCTAGACTGATATCTTCTAACAATTATTTCAATTGGAGAATGTGGTCCACCTCATTTAGAGTGTATTGAGAAAAAACAAGACATTCTTTATGTTTACACAAAACTGACTGTTCTTTTCAGACTCAGTTTTTGCTTCTTCCCTTTTCAGCCATCTGAACAAAAAGTGAATGTGGATACAGTGACACACAAAAAGACAGACCAGCCACCAAGTGAAGAAGGCATCTCATTTCCCCTTTACATTTCACACCCTGTAAGCCAAAAGACAAAGAAAGTCTACCGTACAGACCAGACTACATTCATAATTGGAGAAACACCAAAAGGAATTCGCAGGTATGTCATCAATAACAACACTAGACTTTAATTATCAAAAGAAGTACAACTCCTTAATAAAATAACAGATTTTTAATTATAACCATACCTATTAGCTGAGTGTTTCAGGAAAGTCTGAATTTTCTCACTTAAAAAAATGCCAAATATTTTTCAAAAACTAATTCCTGAATTGATTTTTTAAAAACTGATATCATCCTGTAGAAGTATTTAAGTGTACTCTACTCATTCATTCATTAAATATTTATTGAGCACCTAGTATGTGTGCAGGCATGTTGAGTGTTAAATATATAGCATAAGGGCTGGAGAAATAGCTCAGTGGCACAGCACCTGCCTGGCAGGCATGAGGTCATGAGTTTGATTCCCAGTACCAAAAAAGGTATATATATATATATATATATATATATATATATATATATAATACATACCACATAAAACACAGATGTAGAGCTTATTCTGCACTAGTAGGGCAGGAGTTGACATCGACTGTAACTTTTTATAAAGTAAAAGAAATATACAAAAAAGTAACTACAAAATGGGCAGACTGCCTTGGTAGAGAACAGTGAGATGGCAGGGGAGAGGATGGGGCTTTCTGGTGAATAGTCAGGGAAGCCTTCTCTACACAGGGGACATGTAAGTTGAACCTCAAAAATGACCAGGCAGAGAACCAGAAGAAGAACATCCCTGAGGAGGCACGAGGTGTGCTGCATTGCGGGAACTAAGAGGAGGCCGTTAGACTCAGTGCACAGTAAACTACCCAGAGAGTGGCGTGAGACGAAGACAGCACACATGGGGTGGAGGTGTTCAGCCTCGGAGACTGTGGAAGGATCTGGATTGTGTTCCTAGTGCAGTGGAAAGCTGGTGAAGAGTGACGTACCTGACGTGTTCGGAGGACCCTTCCAGTGTCAGTGTGGAAGAGGGCAGCGGACAAGGGCAGACGATAAGGAGTCGGGTGGTGGTGGAGGTCGCCATGAGCTAGAGCCAAATGGTTTGGGAATGAAAGAAACCAGCATAGATTTGTTGAATGAGGAAAACCAGGAGGGAAGTTTGGAGTGAAACTCCTTTGCTCATACTAACTTTTGAGATTCTGTGGAAATATCAGATAGTGGACATGCTACTCTAGGACTGAGGATTGGGCATATAAACTTGGGAGCTATCAACGAGGAGGTTAAATGATTTCAGAACCGTGGCTCTGTGTCAGCAGCCTGGGCACAGAGTAGAGGAAGGAGGGAGGCGCCCCTGGAGAAGCAGCCTCTTTTGTGGGGGCGGGTGCACAGTAGTACTAGGATGGGGTCACAGAGCAAGGTCCCGCAGTCCGGGTGAGTGTTTCAAAGAGCAAGGGGACTTTATCAGGTTCTGCAGAATCAGATAAAGTGGAAGGAGGCCTGGTGTTGGCGGCAGAGCTCATGGCTGCCTTGGCACAAGCAGGCCGAGCGGGCCAGTAGAGACACTGGGGCAGGAGCCAGCAGGGACGGGGAAGCCCTGCAGTGGCTGATCCTGGGCGTGCGGTGGGGCTGTGCGGATGGAGGACATCACGGGGTCCACAATGGATTTTTTTAAAAAACTTGGGATGAACTTGGGAAGATAATCAGTTCTGCTTTCAGTGGTAAAAAAAAAGACTCAGAGGGGAAAAAAAGACCTAGAGAGAAACGATGCCAGAAAGTGTGACGTCCTAGAGCTGATGAGCACAACGTCCAGACCACCCACCGCGCAAGGACCGGCCTTTGGGAGGCCTTCGAAGAGAAGGTACCAGAATGGGCCGATGTAGTGACATTCTTCTTGGATCAAGAATTAAAGCCATCAGTTCATGGGGGAAAAAGTTGTGACTTAAATTACTTGTCAAGTGGGAGAGCGAGCTTAGTGATACTGGATTTCCTTGGTGATGTTGAATCAGATGGTAAAGGCTTCCATCCCGTCTTGTGCATTGTATTCAGCAAGCTTCAGTTGTTCTGAAGCAAGCACGGGGTAGGGAGATGTTGGGTTTTACCGGGGCTTAGAATGGAGGGCGAGAGAAGCAGGGAAGCAGAGGTGCTTTAGAGGAGTTAGGGAATGCAGACAAGCGCGTGCTGAGAGCTGGCAGGCCGGAGGGCCAGTGAGTTGGAGGGCTCGATACTCAAGTAGCTGAGCTGGAGCAAGAGGATGAGTTCTGGGATTTGGAGGTGACAGCGACAGATGAATCTTGAAAGCAGGAAAAGCACATGGACTTGAGTCTGTGGAGATCAGCTACAGAAAGCGACGGGCCCAGGGCTGAGTGAGACATCTGCCTGGGTGGGGTGCTGTCAAGAATGAGGGCAAGAAGGGGCAGGAATGAGACTGAACCAGGGTCTGGAGGGCTCAGCCACTAGCACAGAGCACAGGCCAAGAGAAGCAGGAAAAAGGTCCCGTGGTCCTGGTAGCTTCTGGGGACAGTGGGGAAATGATGCTGGCTCTGCGGGGCACAGTGCTCCCGGTGGGTGCTGGCAGTGCCGAGCTACATGGTCCCTCCAGTCATCAGGGTGGTGGCGTGGCTCTGAGCTGTCCATGCCTTCTGGTAAAGGGGAGTACACACACAACACAGAGACACACACACCACAGATTTGCAGCAGTGGGTTTGCAGCGTGCCTTTTCACTGGGGCAGTTACTTTGCTAGGAGCCTGACCATACACATTTTACCACTCTTGGAAGAGCCTGTGTGTCTTCACTGCCTCTAGCAGTGTGTATGTAAAATAAAAAGGGTAAGGATTCGTTCTTGTTTCCCTTCCTCCCGGCTGGCCAGAGTGGAGGCTGTGGACTTCCCATGACTATCTTGATACAGAGCTCAGCCCCACCATCCCTCAGAAAGCTGATGAAGAACGTGAAGAAAGTGGTTGCAGCGGTGTGTCACCCTGGCTCCTCAAGGAAAGGGATGGCAAATTGTAGCATTTGTAGATCACTCGTTTCGAAAGCCTTGCGAAAGGGTACCTATCATTGGTTTGGTTGCATTTCCTTCCCCTCTTTTCCTAAGTGGCTGATGGGCGTTTACTCTAGATTCCTGTTTTCCTCACAGAGTGGCTAGCTTCTGCTTCTGGTTATAATGTACCTTGCAGTTTCTTACATTTTTAGAGAAAATTCCTTTCAAATTCCATAATGAGGGAAGCAAGTTAGAAGGCAAAACTAAAATGAATGTTAATCATAAGCCACCCTACAAGGGGCAGCTATGTGGCATAATTTACTTGCAGGCTATGCACATTCATGGGGTTTGCAGCAACTCTCCCCGGAGCTGACAGGCTACAGGGTCATAGGCAAGTCGTGGTGTCAGCACAGCAGAGGTGAAGTTACTTTGGCAGCTGAGACACCACCACCTCTGGAATAAATAAAAGACATCAGTTTGTAACCCTGCGAATCACTAAATCTTTACAACTATAAATATTTATTAGAAGGCAATGAAATGGATTTGAAGATGATTAATAAACAAACTAATACCTTATTACTTCACTTGAAGTAAAAACTGGAACCTGTTAAGAACACCCTTGCTTTCCAACAGGAATGTTGGCGATTCCAAGGCCGAAATCTGGGAGATTGTATTTGTGTTACTGAGTGTTCTGTTGGAGATGAGTGTGACTGTTGACCGGGCTGATGCAGGGTTTGGGTTTGGAAGCCTGAGCAAGACACTGGGGAGTAGCAGGAGCCGCTGTGCTCCTCCAGAGCCAGCAACAACAGAAGCACACAGCGTTACCAGCTGCCACGGACAGCAGAGGGAACACAGACTTGATATGATTGCAGTAAACATAAATCATTATTTTCTCTGTTGTGTGTAGGATAAAATGTAACCTTTTCATCTGGGCACACAGACCCTAGACCACTTAGGGTTGTCAGCCTCTTTATTGGCAGGTTCCCCTGCCCTCTCTACCAGGTCCCCTCCAAACTGGGCCTGTGCACATGTCCCCTCTCCCTGGAAGCTGGCCTTGCCACGTTTACCTGGCTGATTTGAGGTGGCAGTGGGGAGTCCCTCCGTACCCACTGCCCACCAGTGACCACTGGCTTGGGTGTCCCGTGAGCTTCACATGGGCCCTGTACTTATAGCCTCTATCACAAGACTTGTCACCACCCTAGCCTGCTAAGATCTTACGTATTTGCTTCCTTTAACTGGACTAGAAACTCCGTGAAGACGGGGCTAGGCCTTGTGTACTGCTCTGTACTTAATGCCATAGGACCTACCACATAGCAAGGTGCTGGCTACTGTACCTTTTGGCTTGCAGATGACCCATCTTCTCACTGTGTCCTCAGCGTGGCAGAGAGGAAGAGTAAAGGTAGTAGAGGTGAAGAAGGGAAAGACTGAAAAACAAGATAGTATCTCATTACTTCATGTGCAGTGAAAACTGGAACATTTTAAGAACACCCTGTGCTAACTCCCAGCCTTTCCTCCTGTTGGATTAGGACCCAACCCTTATGACCTCATTTACCCTTACTCCCCTAAAGCCTTGTTTCCAAATACTGTCACTTTGGGTACTTCAGTGTGGTGTGGGGGGAGCAGAACTCAGTTCGTAGCACCTTTTCCTATGTATGGAAAGGAGCGTAGTCCATTATCCAAGATACCATAAATAATTTTTCTGCTTCCATCTTAACAGGCTCACAGGAAGCCCGTTTCCTCATCCATGAATATGACAGCTTTTATTAGGATTTTATACTAAGGATGCAGCTTACGTCTTCCAATAGTATCTCATTTCTGAGGTTAGCTATCTATATTAAAGTTGGACCAATTGAGGAACAAAGAATCAGGGTTTATCAATTTAAAACTTTCTTTTAGGATCATCAAAAAAATCTTGTGAAATTTGTGTTGCATTTATGGAAGAAAAAAGGAGAAAAAAAATGTCTTATTTTCCTAACTCTTTTTTGATCCTTATTTTATGGGACTTGAAAGCAATGTAGATTTTCAAATACAGGTTATATAAGTTATGATTGTCATGTGAGTCATATGATGGATCACTGGAGGAATAGCATGCTGGGATCCCATAAGTACCAGGAAATACCGAATAGGGTAAATTAGAATAACCTAAAAAGCTAGTGGTTTCATGAGCTAAAAAAGTTTTTTAGTAACTTAAGGAAAGGGGGCCAGTATTTTCTAGGTTAAAATGCATTTTCATTATGGGATCAAGCAATCATGTGCTTAAGGACCAAAACTATTTAGTCTTGCTTCTACTTTTCCTGTCATTGATAATGAGTTCCTCAAAGATAAAAGGTAATGAAAATAACCACTGGTTTTATTCATGTTCTCTTCAGAAAACAATTTGAAGAAATGGCCTCTTATTTTAACTCCTCTTCCATAAAGGAATTTGCTAAGCATGTAACTAATGCTACATCAGAAGAACGACAGAAAATGCTGGAAGACTTTTATGCTTCTCAGTATACAGAGGTAAAAGAATTTTTTGTGGATACAGCTTCAGAATTAATCAAATCTACCCATAAGGAAGAAGGGAGAGTCAAGAAGAAATCTGAAGAAAGAGAACCTCTGGTAAAAAAAAAGCTGTCAAATTCTAAAACTTTGGCATTTAATGGTCCCACCGGCAAATTTTCCCAGACTTACAGCCCAAAAATAAATAAAGGAAAATCAGTTAGATTTCAAGATCATGATTCCTGTAGAGATAAAACATTTTCTAATGATGCAGAAGTTAAGGAATTGCCCACTGGCTCCACTCAAGAGATTTACAGTGGGAAAAACAGTCACACGTCCAGAGGCATCGCAGCCTCTCACTTGCTGCACAGGAAGTCTGAGGCCCAGGAGCGCACATTAGAGAATACCCTGGAAGACCGGCAGGACTTCACAAGAATGGGCATTGCAGGAAATGGACACCTTTTCAAATTGGAAAACAGAAAGATAGAGAATCCAGTATCAGAAAACACTTGTGTGGAAGACTTACTCGGCGACACTTCTATTCTTGATGACCTCTTTAAAAGTCAGGGGAACAGTCCCTCAGGACTGCCAAAGAAAGTTCTTTCAGGGTCTGTGGAGAAAGCCAAACAGAGACCAAAAGATTTCTGGGACATCTTGAATGAGCAGAGTGACGACAGTCTCAGTAAACTCACCGACTTGGCAGCGATAGAGACGCTGTGTGCGAAAGCACCCCTTGCTGCAGCCTCCAGAAGGAAAGCAGCGCTAGAGCCGGCTCTCTGGAAAGCAAATGAGAAGTTCTTGTGGAAGACGTTTAACCCGGGAGACACGGGCGAAAATGCAACCGTGTGCAGGAGGGACGCAGACATATAAATGGATCTGTACACCAGTGAAACCCTGCCGTCAGTATAGACAGCACTGTATTCCACACTAATGATATTACCTTGAACATCACTGTCAACATATATTTCTATTAAATTTTTGTGTTAGGGGTTTTTCAGTATCATGAATTTGTTTTCCTTAATATGTGATTTGACCTGCCTCCTTAGCACAGTAGGCAGCACGTCAGTCTCATAGTATGTGATTTGACCTCTTAAAAATATGACTGTGTTATAGTATAAACCTTTATTATGAAATTAAAACATTCTGGATCTGTAATGGAGAGACCTGGGGCCTCCTGCCTGCTGACTAATTGTGTGACCTTAGTAAAGTCCCTGCCCTCGTGTGCACCCATCTCCTAACATGAAAAGTGCAGGGTTGAACCAAATCAGCATGAGAGTCCTTCCAGTTTAAAAACCTTGGTTCCTTCTCCCAAATTGCATTTAATCATAGGCCAAATCAGGTGTATATTGACATATTGACAAACATTTGGAAAATTATTTTTTTTTCTTCCTTTAGTATCATGTTCTTTTATTAAGTTATTTAGATGAAATTTGTAATTAGTATTATACATATGGTGTTGTGTTAAGATGGTAATATATAGCAGCTCAAAGTCACATTAATGTTGTATAACTCTGTGAGACATGATGTAAAGTAATAGGATTATTACCATTAGCCACAGATTCCAGTGCCTCAACTTTTTTTTATACAACTGTCATGATTTAGTCAATGCAAGTAAAGCTTTATATAGTACTTTTGTATTTCTTAAGTAGGAAGAAATGAGTAAACATTTTATTTAGTTTGAAACTAATATTTTGTTGAATTAATTTATTTTGAAAGTCTCTCAGCCTATGTTCTGTGTGAGGAGCCCTAACTGTAGGTGAGATCCAGCTACCAATAAAAGCAAGGAGATCAGATCTGTAAAGAACTGTGTGCATAAGGCAGTGGCATCATGCCTAGCACAGCAAAGGCAGGTACCTGGGGCTGGTATCAATCCACATTCAGATGCCCTCCTTCAATATTCCCTCAGTGAAGCTCACAGGGCTATGGCAGAAGGAAGTGATCATCCTGAAAATGGCAGTGAGTCAGGCTATGGTCAGAGGTAATTACTAGGAAAGAAGACTTGGAACTATCTAGGATTTAAAGCTATCACCCAGAAGTCACACACACACACACACACACACACACACACACACACACACACGAGTTTTTTCAAGAGCTGGAATGTTTTACCCCCAAGAGAACTGTGAAATATATTTTATATCCTGACATGCATGTGTTCATGCATATACGTAATGAAACAAAAGGTTTTTGAAATAGTATCTACCTTAAAGCATGTAATATATGTTGATATTTTTCTTTTCTAGGAATGTGTGTATGTGTGTGTGTCCACACACAATAATGCTTTTGTAACCCACTGCATTGATTTCATGGCCCATTAAGCAGAGAACACAATTTAAAGAACACTGCTTCAGGTTATATAGTTAGTCACTGTTTGCTACTGACTTAGGTTCAGGCTTATCAGATACAACATTTCTCCATCAAGGGGCTTTCTATAAAATGAATGTACTGTAAAAGCCATTGTTGACTAGATGTGCAGATATTGTCAGCTTATTCTGTGGCCAGCCATTGGAGGAGCCCTTTCCCACAGGGGCCTCTGGGAGACCCCTAAGACCCAAATTTCCAGCATTCTGCCCTGGCCCCCAACGAGTCACATCCACCTCACAGTGCAAAATATATTTAGTCCACCCCCGGGAGTCCCAAACTTAAATGTTTCAGCATTGCTCAAAAGTCCAAATCGAAAGTCTTTGAGATGCAAGAAAAACTCAACTGTGATATCCTATAAGAGTCAAAAAGTTCCATACTTCCCAGATGTAATAGTGGAACAGGCATAGGATAAAGAGTCCTTTTCCAAAAGGGAGGATTCAGGACAAAGAAAGGAGGGATCAGACCGAGGAAAAGCCTAATCACAGCAGGGCAAACCCTAAATCTGTTATTGCCATGTCCAGCCCCCACGTAGTGTAACGGTATGTACATTCTAATGGGCTTGAGAAACCCACCCACCGCCTTTGCTGAATACAGCTCACATGACTAGTGATGCGCTGGTTTTGCAACACTGCCTGCATCTTCCCTCAGCAGTGCTCTATGTTGCTGGCAACTGCAGCTTTGCCTCCACTCAAACTATCTCCACATACTGCCTTGTCAGGGGATCCTTACATAAAGTCATGCACTGCCTAGCCCCCTCCCATTTCCTTAAAAATCTTGGTGAAAGGTCCGTAACTGCATAACACTTCCATTCTGCATGTCTGCAAAAGCAGCACCACATGGATGACATGTGATCTGCCCCCAGCACAGGCTGTACCTGGGCCTGCTTGAACCCTGGCTACAGTGCCTTGCTGGTTGAACATGGCAGAATGAGTCCTTTTGTACTTCTGGGCATGCACAACAACACCCCAGGGCCCTTTTTTCAGTGGTCTTTGAAACAAATTCATAGCTGCACACCTTTGAGCCTATGGTGAATGGGTGGCCTCTCAGATTTCCTGAGTTGCCCTCACATATCTTTCCTCTTGTCCTGGAGCAAAGCACTTGTCTTCATCTAATGATGTCAGTCTCCACTGGCCACAGTTTTTCTCACCAATGTACAAATTCTTCAAATCATTCTGCTCTGCTCCTTTCTGCTCTCAGTTCTCACTATAAATTTGGGTGAAGGCAGTAATACCAGTGCTGAAGCTTGAATGCTATTCTGCCTTAAAATTTCCTCCACAACAGAAGTTAGTCTGTCGCCTTTAAGTTAGTCGTCAGCATCCCACACAGTCTCAGGGTGTGGACAAAGTGCATTCAGATTCTTTGCTGCAGTGTAACAAGGATAAACTTTAGTCCAGTGCCCAGAACAGTGTCATTTCAATGTGAAACCTCATCAGCATAACCTTTTCTGTCCACACTCTCAGCATTATGTTCTTTTACCCCTCATCACAACTGTGCATTAACCCACCTTTTTAGGGTTTCTTTAGCCTACCTTTCCAAATTCCTCCCATAAACCACTTCCTAAGGCTTTTCCACATTGCCAGGTACAGTCACAGCAGTGACTCACTTCTCAGTACCAGTTTTCTGTTAGTAATCAGCTTTCCTTTACTATAACACACACCCCAAGTAAGCAGCTTATAAAGAGAAATGGTTTATTTTTGCCTGCAGTTTTAGAAGTTCCAGCCTGTGGCCCGCTAGCCACATACATGGCTTTTGTCCTGATGCCAACAGCACATCATGGTGGGAACACATAAGGAGCAAGACCACTCCTGTTGTGGCTACAAAGTACGAAGAGAAAAGGGACTGCCCACCTTCCCTTTGAAGGGCACACCTTCATACCTGAAGACCTGCCGCTATGCCCCACCGCACCCCCATACCTCTCCCCTGGGAGCAAGCCTTTACCACATAGACATTTGGGGAACCCATAAGATCCAAACTAGTGCGGTGATGGTGAACCTTTTAGAGCTTTCAGTGGTGACAAATAGCCGGCCATGGCATGCATGCCGTAGGTTTGCCACCACTGCTCTAATGGATGCTATGAAGTTTCAACAGTAAGGGTCTTTCCTGTGCACACCACACGTGATGTGTCGGCAAGCTCTGCCAACTAAATGGGTGGTCTCAGGAAAATCTTAGCTTTTCCAGCCTCCATTTTCCCTTTCAGTTAGCAATGGATTGAATGGTTGATGTTCAAGCTTTTTTTTTTTTTAAGTAAATGAGCTCCGTCTCAATTATTAAAAGAGGTCTGTTGGCTCAAGGAGTACTGCTGTGGCTTACTGTACACAGGGATAAGAGAGCCACAGGGATAAGATCATTGCTAAGAAACCTTTCAACTCCAAGCTTCCGTGATCCTGTTAGCCACCCTCTATTTGACTTCATTTTAAAGGAGTGATAGGGTTTTTGGCTGCCTGCGCTCACTGCACAGCTATTAGCAGTGGAAACTGACACAAACACCAAGAGACTGCACTTGAATTCCTCGGGTTCCCTTAAGGCCCTAAAACAATTCTTCAAGGAAATTAGCAACATTTTCAAGTGGTGCAGCTGTCCCAGAGTATTCAAGTCAAAGTTGGGATTGCAGAGGTGAGTTGGTGTAAACTCTTTATCAGTTCACAGAGCACGAGAAAGCCACAGCAATAAATGGTTGTTCTTTAAAGTTCAGAAAGTGGTTTTTAAATTCTGGTTACCCTTCCTCTTTGATGCTAAGTAGCCTTCCCTTATGAAATGATTATAGTATATCATAGTTTTTAGGCTCTTCATTGTCTTAACTTGATATAAAAGTTGGTAACCATAGATCAATCCCAAAAGTTTTATTTGACAACTACTGAGTTATAAAATCCCCCCAAATAGGGATCACCACTTGCCTTAAAAATCATTTTTTTACATACAAAGAAGCAGAGGTCTGTAAGTTATGATGTCCCAGATCCAGTTAACACTAAATCTAGACTCACCAATCAAGTCATTGAACCTGTAAGATCTGATGAGATAGAAGCATCTGTCCTTAAAGAGCCTAGAGTGCAGGTCACTTTTTCAGCTCCCCACCTGCTTCTTTAATCATCTGAGGGAGGGGACCTTTTTCCAGGTTTCATCCTCACCAGGCTGTATATCCTCCACCTGGTGCTTCTGAGAGGCCTTACAGGGTGGCCACAAGACACCCTCTTGGGTGACAACACTGTGCACTGGCACCTGTTTGGCTGGTGCACATGATATTTTTTTCAGGTAGCAAGAACATCTCTTACTTTCTTTGTTAAAGGGCAGCCCCCGGTGGGCTGTCTTGCATCATAAAGTCTTATGGGAGCTTATGTATGAAAACCACCCTTTGTCATTTATCCTTCCCGGGAAAGAGATGCAGGCTCACGCTTCCTTCCACAGTTCCAGGCTGTGTTACTCTTTCCCAAGGGTGGCAATTTGGAGTCACTTCACATGCAGAGGCTTTTCAGTGCAGATACGCAGGTCCTCCTCAGGAGACTGTCTCAGAGGCCCAAGGCTTGGCTCAGGCACATTTTATTGTTTCACAATCATTCTCATGTGCCATGCTTTAGCATACTGGGCAAGACTCACCTGCCTGACCTTTGGTTCCCTGGGAGCCGCTTGTTCCAAAGCACATGCCCATGAGCACCCCATCCTGCCTCTTGGACTATAATGAAATTTGTTTAATTTGACCCATGGATATGTTCTACGTACCAGTGGCTTGGTTGGTTGTTTCTGCATTTGAGATACTAGGGATTGGACCCAAAGCTTTTGCACTGCATCCCCAGCCCCTTTTTTATGTTTTGGGTTGAAACAGGCTCTGGCTGTCACCAGCTTGCCCTGGCCAGGCTTGAATTAACCTGTCACAGCCTCCCAGCATGTTGGGATTATAGGCGTGCACCACCGCACCAACCTCTTACCGCCCTGAACGTACGCTCTGCTCCTCTCCTGTGCTCCTGGCCCCCCTTATATCTCTCCGTTGGTCTCTTCCTGATGTCCTCAGTGAATTCACTCTTCATTGTCTCATCTTAATACCTGAACCTTTAGGACAGCTTGAATTATTCTGCTTCCTAAATTGCTAGAGACATCTCCATTGTGCAGTAGAATTATTTGTTGCAAAAGACACAAACTGACTGAAGCAGAAAGGAAAGTTATTGGTATAAGGCTGGTTTCAGGTGAGGGTTGGTGCAGAAGCTCGGTGACCACCACCCAGACCTAGAGTCTCCAGCTGGCTCACTCAGTTCTGCTCTCCCGAAAGATTGGGCTTCACATCTTTATGGAGAAATGCTCAACATCCTCTCTTCTGGTTATTAGCACTGAGAGTCCCACTAGTCATGTTCAGTAAGCATTGAATTTAAAAACTGATCACTTGGATATACTTCTCAGCTTGCAAGGAATTATGAGCAGTGTTGTGAGATCATTAGAGGGACATGAAGAGACATGGGGGTCTTGGAGTTAAGGGTCTGGAAGACAAGCCGCTCCCCTTGGTTTGACAGAATTTAGTACCATTGATAGAATGCATGTTGGAGAACGAAAAAGCAGAGGGGCTCAGTATAGTACCAGGGCAAACAAGCCACCATTGCTAAGAAGCAAAGAGAAGCCATTGGAATCCTATGATCTCCAGTCCTAGCAACAGGAAGGTCACTGAGAGTTGAAGGCAGCTTCAGACCCCCCTGTACCTGGTCCCGAGTGTGACCCTACTGACGGGGGCCACCAACATGCTTGGATCCTAACTCAACCCACAGCCATCTGAGACACCCTGTTGGCAGAACTCAGCCTGGAAAGAGGTCCTGCTTCGAGGGAGCAGAGAAGGATGGCCTGGTGCTTAGTGACTTACCACATACCAAACGTGCTGCACACCACACTACATTACACCCGTACACACATAGGCCATAAACCCCACATCACACACAGACCACATACACCATGCATATACCCCCACACATGCCACACATTGCACACCATACTCCCTACATCACGCACCCACACATATATATACCACGCACAGACCACACACACCACACCATATACCCATGACACAACACACACATATACCTAACACCACACACAGGCTGCATGCAACATGAGCATACCACACACATACCATATGCCATATACAAAACATAAAACGAGTGAGGGAGGAGGGAAGGAGGAAGGGAAGGAAGGAAGGAAGGAAGGAAGGAAGGAAGGAAGGAAGGAAGGGGAGGGAAAGAAGGGAGGAAGGAAGGGAGAGACTTACAGCTAGACAGTGAAGAGGACAAGAGAAGGGTGTGGCGTGAGGGTCTGTCTCACCTTGATGTGCAGTGGGATTGCCACAGTCAGCATGGGGTAAGAGACACCAAAGCAGGAAGGAAAGTGATGGGCCTGTGACTCCTCAGGATCCCCAGGTCCTTCTGGCTTTGACCCCTGCGAGTAGGAGTGCAAAAGCCCAGTTACCAGGCCCAGATTAGAGTAACTCAGGCTGCAACTGCCCCCTGGCTAGGCCCCCTCCCTGCTGTCCTGGGTAGCCCCTCAGTATCTACCCAGCCCTCCAGTAAGTGGGTCCAAGATGGAGTCAGAGGTGTAAGAGATTAGTGACGCCATTTAGCGATGGGCGGTGCCACAACCACCAGGATAACCCTGAGAAAGACACAAGTGGGAAGGGATGGGAAGTAGCTATATTAGCAGGCCTGGGGGACAAAGCAGGGACCAAAATAGTGTGCTGTAGCAGTCAGAGCCAAATGAAGAAAGCTTTGCTTCACTGTACATTTACAGCTAAGTGAAGAGGCCTCTGTGTGTAATACATCTGTGATCATTTGTTAGGTCTGAGACCCAAAGCAACGCCACAGAGCACAGTGAACGACATGTTAAGGTTACACAGTGTGCACAACCTTCATCATACTATATTGGGCCACCGGACCATCTGTGTCCAGAACACGGCACACAGCCTTGCCGGCTACCATGATCTGTACCCAAGGATACAGAAAAGGGAGCATTCTTTAAAGACTCCCCCTCCCTTGGGCCGAGACCTGATTTAGATTAGAACTTATCTGTCATCCATTTCTTTCCTAACATTCTCATGGTGAAGGCCTTTGAGGAAACACTTGGTACTTGAAAAGAACAGGAGGCCATTTTTGAGATGTTGACATTCCAAGTAACCTCTAAGAAAAATGTCACATGAACGTGATAAACGGTGTGGTCTGCTGAAGTCTTGTGTGTGTAAAAAGTATCCAAACTTGTCCTTGGTGTGGATATCTTCATGACATTGTCCTCCTCTCTTGAAGGCCTCAATTTCTCTACATCTGATTTACAGTACACTGCCTGTACCTGTACCTCTGCATGGCCACCTATGCATCTTGACCAAAGTCTTCCATCAAAGACACAAAGAACCAAGGAACCAGGCACCAGTTCCTCGCTGCCTCAGGCCCCAGCTTCCTGGTGACAGGAAGGAGAAAGAAAAGAGCAGCCCGAGAGAGCGCTCCGCCATGGTGCAGATCTGGCCCCTATGGAGGGCCGGGCTAAGGAAGGGGGAGAGAAATGAAAGCAGAGCACTGGTGTGGGGCAGCGCAGGGCCAGCCTCTGGCAGCCAAGTGTGGGCTGCAGCCTGAGGTCTACCCACATTAGCCAGAAGCAGCAAGCGCTTGGTCACAACCAATGGTTGCCCTGGAGACACAGGGACTTGGCTTGAAAGCTAGGCAGAAGCAGATTCTGAAGCCTGCTGCCCCCCTTGAGCTGGTTTCCAGAAGACAGAGCCGAGAGGTGCCCCTGCCAGGCTGCCACAACCACCAGGACACCAAATCCAGCACCTGCTCTCACTTCTCTGGGGCACCGAGACTGCTCCTCTGCCCTCCTCTTGAGATACCATCTTCCTTGGCCCCTACATCTTTGTATTTTCCTCATTTCCTTTCAATGTAGCTGGCTGCTGTTTCTCCAGATTCTTAGCCCACATGACCTTCACATGTTGGTATTTTACTTCTCAGCCTTCCATTCTCTCTACTTCATGCCCCTCCCACTGACCGCCCGTTGCTAAGTGACCTAATCCAGAACCAAGTCCTCCAGTAGCAACTACCTGGTAGGCTACAGGCAGTGAGATGCAGTTCCGCACACAAGCCTATGTCTGAACCCTAGCCCCTGGGTCTGGGTCCTCCGTTCTCTGAGCGCATGTCCCTATTTTTGCATTAAATTGCAACATATTTTCAGCTCAATGCCAATTATGCACGCACTGTTTTAGATCAGCATTTCCGGAAACTGTGTTCCTTGAAACACTAGTGCCTTGAGATATGAGTACATGCATGGAAAGAATCAAATTTAGGAAATAGTCCCTCCTGGAAGTTTAAGAAAATATCGGAGGTCATGAAAAGTATAACCTTTTCAAGCCAATTTTCCTGGCTGACTTAGCTGGGATCTTTTTGTTTCTTCCAATGCCATGCTATAAAATGCCTGTGGACTGTCAGCATTCCATTCAGCATGGATGGGGAGCACTGTTTCATCTTAAAGAGATTATGTGAAGTGGTTGCTGCTAGGACCCCTTAATGAGGGGAGCCTTGGTTCCCATCTACGGGAATGTCTCCCAAAGGTCCAGATATTAAAGACTCTGGCGTCAGCCTGTGGGGCACTATAGGGAGGTGGTGTAACCTTAGAAGGTGGTGCCTAGTGGAAGGAAGTTAAGTGACTGGGGGGCGTGGTCTTGAATGGCATATTAGGACCCTGCCTTTCTTGCTTCCCTGTCACCATGATGTGAACAGGTCTCTTCTACTAAGCACTTCTGCCATGATGTACTGGACCACGACAAACCCAAAGCAACAGGGAGAAGCAACCAAGGACTAAAACCTCTGCAACTATGAGTCGAAATCAATCTTTCTTCCTTTTAGATTTGACTATCTCACATATTTTGTCAGAGTAATGGAAAGCTAGCACACCAGGCATTTCAAAACTTCAATTTCCCCCTTTTCTATTCAGTGAGCATCTTAGAATGATTCCAGTAAATCCACCTTTCTGAATCACGTTGTACAGAGGAACTCCTATTGTTTGCAACTAAAAGACTGACACAGATCAGCAGGCAGTGTCAGTGAAATGGCTGTTATTCCCAAACCAGAAATTTCCCAAATGCTCCTTAACATTCGAATAGATAAATAAACTGTGATGCATTCACAAAATGGGACATTCTGTAGGAAAAGGAATGAACTATCTTCAACCATATGCAATAATTGGGTAGACTTCGTGTATATTTTTTAAATGAAATAATCTAGACACAATATGAATCCATTTAAATGAAGATTTAAAACAAACCAGAAA
>PVLD010019245.1:0-36919 GCA_004027595.1 Dinomys branickii | reverse complement strand
ATAAAGGAGTTCAACTAGCTAGAAACTTCTGCTGCTACAGGTAAACTCCTGGTTTCAATAGAAGTGTCAGGTTGCTTTAGAAGTGGAAATGGTTTGCAGCAAGGAAAGAGACAGCGCTAGGGAATCAACTGTGACATCATCTGCCTTTTAAGCTCTGTTTCTTTCTAGGTCCACTATTTGGAGTGGCAGGCTCTCTGCACATAACTGGTCCCTGCAGTCAATTGTCAGTGCCCTTTTCTCTCATTTCTATTCTGGTTTTTGTCTCTCACAGATTTTTATTCCATGAATTATGCCTTTTAGTCTTTGCCCTACTCAGTGAATCCCTTAAAAGATGCACCCTGCTATTCTCCTTTGAAATAATGAGGCGAGAGTCCATTTCAGGATGGGCTCTGCTTTGCAAATATTGTAGTTGGCTTCCTTTGATAATAGAGCTAGGCACTGTTCAGTATAAACACACTTTCTTTATCATTGTAGCATGTAGCTACATATTGTTTTATAAACACACTCTCTAAGCATACAAAAATAAATGCAAATGGCTGGACATTGTATTGGCAAACTACGTTCAGAGGACCTCACTCTTGTAAGAATATCAAGCAATTCTCATACACATCCCCATTTAGAAAATAAAGTTAAATCTAAAGACCCTGCAAGCAAATCTTACAGCAGTAGCTCAGGGATCCAGAGTGACTCATGGATGAACACTGTTGTATCTGTAAGGTTTGCATTTAGGCCCTTTGAGAGCCATAAATATTAAAGAACTATGCATTTTTACAAATTATCACTAAAAATAAAGTCTGAGAGGCATGTACTACCAGTGTTCTTCCTTTGGGGAATGAGAGCTGGTGCTAATGCATTCACAACTTTTAATTCTCTTCACTGATTTTAATTGAGTGTATTTCTGTGGCAACTGCTTAGGCTGCAGTATCTCATTTGTATCTCAAGGCTGAGGGGGGCTTAGTGACTCTGAGACGCTGCCTCCGGTTCTGCTTCAAATGTACTTTAGACAACAGCAGAAATGCGAACATAAACCTGTGGATGTTTAAAATAATTTTCTCTTTTTTTTATCAAAAACTTCGTTTCACTTCTTTTGTTTCAGCACATTGACCTATTAATTTAAGCATTCCATTTAGAAACTCAGTCTGTAGTATTAGAAAAGTGTTTCATGTTACTGGTAATTATACACTTCAGGGGATATTGCATTAGCATCTTTTACATTAATTAAATGGTTCTCGACTTTTAGCACAGCAAGCACAAAGGTCAATTTTTAGCTCTAAAATCTGTGAGACCTCCCAATGTGTTCTTTAATCAAAATTTCTGATTAAAGTTTTAAGCTGGATATGCTTGTTTTAAAGTGGAGATTCTGGATGATTCAAATACACACTATGGTTTGAGAACCAAACCTTTACCATGAAAAAAAGAGATTAAGCAAAATAATGATGAGAAGTAATATGAAAAGTGTTAGTGTATGTTTCTTATTTGATTATGGGCCTCTCATTACTCTCAGTATAGTACTCTTGGTATGGAACTCTCTGATCCTTTTGGTGGGATCACCATGATGTGCAAGAGACAAGCTTTCTCTCAACAACTGATTGGTATTTTTCACAGAAAAGTGCTCAGATAAATGTAAGTGTTATTCCTTCAGCAAAATATTCACTGATCCAAAACACTTTTTGGCATTTCACAATGCACACAGCCTCACACAAGTTTAGGCAAGTGGATTTATACTATCATATGGTGATGAGTGCCCACCTCATTATGCAAAAGTAACATATCCTTCATGATTATTTTGACAAAAGTTTAAAACACGTCTGATGAAGTTCAACTTTCAGGATGCCATAAAATACTAATGTGGATAATATGCATGCATCTAGAAGCTTACCTGAAATCTGCCTTTTACAAAGGAATAGTGCCAATAAGTTGAACTGTACATTTCTTAAATTTGAGTGCCATTAAAGCAGAAATTACAAGGCTGCAGGAAAAAAATCAATTGGTTTTCTTCCTGTAATAAATGTTTTGCTCAGTAATGATGCATTTCTGCTTCAGCTATACTTTCCAGTATGAAGCTGTCAAATAAATATTAATGGGTCAATATTAATTTACCTAGAACTCTCAAACACCCATTAATGGAGGTTCAAGCTTAGAAAAACGAGTTAATGAGTTTTGAGGGTTAGTTGCTTCAATATTACCAGGAAGCTATAAATAGCAAGATAAGGTCAACACTAATGGGCTCTCAGTTATGACCAGTGTAGTAACCTTAAAGAGCTCTGGTGTCAGGCTTCTTGAATACAGTGACGAGCCCTCTGTCATTCAGGCAACTGCTAGATGACATGTATGAGTAAGTGAGCCATAAGTAGAAAAGTTAGAACGAATTCCTCAAACAATGTAATAATCTCCAGTTGAACTTTAATTTTCTGCTTCAAGAACCCGATGTAATTATAAACAAGTTGGGGACAGGAACAAAATACAAGCCAGCTTGTTAAACCAGAGCTTTGTTTTTAAATACAAAAACCTATCAGGCAGCTGATCACAGCTGCTTGATTTGCAAAGCTATGGAAAAAATGAAAGGACCAATACACAATATGTAAGATACTGCTGCATGTCCATCAATGGAAAGACCATAGAAAGGACACTGGATCAGGAAACAAAGGACTCGGTGTTTTCTAGCTGTTTTCCTAAAGGACCCTACAAAAAGTAAACAAGTTCTCTTCTATAGAAAATGGTGGAATTAAATGGTATTTAAACTCATTTTGTAGAGAGATGCCAAGGCATGTTTTAGCTTTACAAAGTGAGTGTCACTGATACTTCGGTGTCACTTTGTAATTAAGAATATATATTTCCTTGCCTACTGCACACATTAGAATGATTAACCAAATGGGAATGAATTCATGGCAAGACCAATTATTTTTGACATTATTTTATTATTTAAGTTCTGTACTAGTATTTAAACCTTCTTAATTTACTTTCCATTCTTCTCATCTCTGTGCATGCAAGAGCTTCTTTTCAAGTAATACATGTTTGTTTCCATATAAATAATAAATATATAAAACTCAACTAAAGTATGTAAACCAAATAGTGTTTCCTTTTGATTCTGGAAACATCCAGAGAAAGTGAATTTAGACAGTGTTGAGTTTGATTAGGATGAAGCTCACTGAAGTTCCACACCTGCAGGTAAACAGAGTCCTGAGGGTGGGAAAGAGTTTGGAGGAGGAAGACATGACTCGGAATATTTATTTACTTTGGCATAAATTCCCAAATTCTTAAAATACCCACTCACTGTCAAAGGTTAGTAAAATGTATGTGGAAAAAGAAGAAAACAATGGTTTGCAGTCACAATTAACTTCGAATTACTCAATTGCTAAAAGACTCAAATTAAGAAATAGAGACATTAACAGCAGGCATGGTAGCTCATTCCTGTAACCCCGACACTAAAAAGACTGAGGCAGGATGATCTCCCTGAGGTCAAGAGCGAGTTTAAGGGAAGCCTCCACTACACAGCAAGACTCCTCCTAACAATAAATAAATAAATAAATAGAAAATAAAGAAAAATAAAAGAAATAAAGAAAAAAAATCAATGTATTGAAAGAAATCCGTGTCTTGTGAGCAGTGATATATAGAAAAGAAAGCTCTTTAACTTACACCATTTACTCTCTATCTCTACAAATTGGGAATCACTCCTTTAACAGAAAGCTCATTTGAATTGCAAGTCATAGTTGCCTCTGATAATATGGCCCTAATAATCATCTTGAGGGGTTGGGAGCATGGAATTTTGAGTCAACTCTTTGAGTTCTCCAATCTTTTAGTGGGCAGCACATATGGATCTCTTAAAAAATTAGAGGACAGCCCAGTATATTGCCAAGAGACTCATGACATCTTAAAACCTAAGATTCTTTCTGATGTTGCCTATAGTTACACTATAAAAGACAAATTTCTTTGATGAGGTGGCATATTAATATAACATCAATCATCAACATCTCCAGGGCTCTATTAAAACTTTGGTAATGTGAAGAATAAGAGAGGGCAAAGAAAAAGTGCATTTTGCTTTGGAAGGGAGTAAATTAGAGTCTGAATTCCCTGAAACATTTCCCTATTTACTTTAAAGACAATTTGAATTATTTCTCACATTATTCTCATAACATCTTACATATGACCACATTAAAATGCTAAATAAGTAATATAACTGAAGGAACATATTCTCAGTTTGGTATCCCTCATATTAAATTTGATGCCCTCCAGGACAGAAACTGTGTCTTCATATTTCCTGCCACTTTCTAATTTACAGCCCAGGTACTGGAAGATGCAGTAATTAAACCAAATAAGGCCTTTTCTGTTCAATACTTTTATTCCACATGATTTAAAAAATAACTTGAATTTAATCTCTTTTCAAAGAGAAATCAGACATTTGCAGTAAAATAATTTCCCTCACTTTTCTATGTTCAGAAATAAAAATGGAGAAATGAGATACTTCCACGACAAAGAACAACTGAAGAAAGTCATGATCACCAAGCTGGCTCTATGGAGTGTTCTGAACGATATTCTAGGAAGAGATAACAGGGACCACAATTCCAAGAATATCAACAGAAAGAAGCTACTATACAGTACAAGCAATTAAACTGTGATGAAAAGCAGGAAACCAACCACAGAAAAGTACTATGACAAGGGTAAGCCAAGATAGATAGATAGATAGATAGATAGATAGATAGATATAGATAGATATAGATATATATCAGTTATAATAATCAATGTAAATAGTCTCAATTCACCAATCAAAAGAAACAGCCTGGCAGAACAGACCAAGAAAGAAGAACCAAAAATATGTTGCCTACAAGAAACAGACTTATTTCACAAAGAAATTTATAGACTAAAAGTCAAAGGATGCAAAACAGTACTCCATGGTACTGGGAGCTGGAAAAAAGTAGGGGTATCTCTTCTATTTGCAGACAATGTGAACTTCACTCCAAGACCAATCAAAAGAGATAAAGAAAATCACTACATACTTGTCAAGGGAAAACTCCAAGAAGCGATAACAATCATAAATATATATGCACGAAATACAGGGGCAGCCAACTATATAAAACAAATATTAATGGACAAGAAAAATCAAATAAGCAGTAACACAATTGTAATGTGGGAACTTAATGTTCCATTGTCACAAATAGACAGATTAAACTCGAAAAAATAATCAATCAATAAATATCAGAACTGAACAAAAGCTGTGAACAAATGGACTTGGTAGAGAGTGTTACAATTGGCATTAGCAAAGAGAACCACAGAGTGTTCCACCCCACAATATTGGAACACATGTTCTTCTCATCTGTGCATGAATATTGTCCAAAATAGACCACATACTTGCCCTTGGAACATGCTTAAGTAAGTGCAAAGTAATTAAAATTATCCCATCTGTATTATATGACTAGGACAATGAAACTGGAAATCAGTGGCAAAATAAAACACAAAGACTCCATAAAAACATGGAAATTAAACAAAAACCTAAGAAACAACTAATGGATCACATAAGAAATTAAAGAAGAAATTAAACAGTACCTACAATTAAATGATAAAGCCAAAACAACATACCAGAACTTATGGGATGTAGTGAAAGCAGTGTAAAAGGGAAATTTATATCGGTGAATTCTCATATCAGGAAAACAGAATGAGTTCAAATAAACAACATAATATTGAACCTCAAACCTCTAGAAAAGGTAGAACAAGTCAAGTCCAAAGCTCATATGAGTGAGGAAATTATAAAAATAGGAGCAGAAATTAATTCAACTGGAGGTAAGAAAACAACACAAAGAATCAATGAATTAAAGAGTTTTGTAAGATAAAATAAAATTGAAAATCACTTAGTTAACCTTATCAAAACAGGAAATAAAAGACTGAAACTCATGCAGTTAGGAATAAAAAGAGTGAAATCACTGAAGATCCTGTAGAAATGCAGAAGATCCTCAATACCTACTTCAAGAAGCCTTACACTCATAAGACAGAAAACACAGAAGAAATGGACAGATTCCTAGATACATATAAATTACTGAAGTTGAATCAAGGAGATATAAAAATTCTAGATAAACCAGTATCAGTCAAGAAAATTAAAAATATAATTTAAAAATTACCAGCAAAGAAAAGCCCAGGCTCTGATGTATAAACTGCTGAATTCTACAAGAAATTTAGAGAAGATCTAATGCCACCATTGTCAAATATTTTAGTGAATTTGAAAGGGAAGCAAAACTTCCAAAGTCATTTCTCAAGCAAATATTACTCTGATGCTCTGATGTCTCAAACAAAGAAGGACCCAAAAAAGAGAACTAAAGGCCAATCTCCCTAATGTACACAGATGCAAATTCCTTAATAAGACACTGGGAAACAGAATGCAGTAAATCATTGAGAAAATTATACACCATGACTGTTGGGGACCATGAATTGTAAATTAACGAAGTACCTGTCCTAGAGTCTCTTTACTCTGGGGACCTTGTGGGCATGGTTTTGGAATGCAGAAGTTGCTCTTCTTTAGGTCAATGAGATTAGCACCCAGGTGTGGGGATGGGTTTTGGCTTATTTCCTTGGTCATATTAAACTTGCCAATTTTAGCTCTGCCTCTGTGGAACAATATCCTATCCCCTCCCCTACACTGGCCAATAAAATGGTAGCTAGCTGTAGACTTGGGCCCTTTGGCTTTTAGAATGAAGCTGGTCACCTCAGAATCCCTGTTGCTTCACTCTCCACTTTCTGTCTTGATCTTTCTTTTTCTTTCTTTCTTTCTTTCTTTCTTTCTTTCTTTCTTTCTCTCTCTCTCTCTCTCTCTCTCTCTCTCTCTCTCTCTCTCTCTCTCTCTCTCTTTCTTTCATTCTTTTGTTCTTTTCTACCATGCACTGTAATCTGGGCAGGAACCAGGAACTCATTACAGGGGGTACAAACAACTGGCATCAGAGTAGGTAATACAGGACCAAGGAGAATTAGTCCAAGGAATGTAGGGAAGGTTCAACATACAGAAATCCATAAATGTAAAACACCATATCAACAGAGACAAAATTGCATGATCATCTCCATAGTTGCAGAAAAAGTGTTTGATACAGTTCAACACCCATTAATGATAAAAATCCTACAGAAAATTGGAATATATGGTCTTTATGTCAATTGGATAAAAGCTGTTTATGACAAACAAACAGCCAACATCATATACTAAATGGTGAAAAACTGAAAAGGTTTCACTCTAAAGTCTGGAAAAAGACAAGAATGTCCACTTTCATAACTTCTACATAATGTAGTTCTGGAAACATTGCCGGAGCAATTAGACAAGAGAACAAATAAAAGGAATAACAATAGCAAAGGAGGAAGTTAAATTATTATTTGCAGATGATATGGTACTCTACACAGAAGATCTCAAAAACTCCATAAAAATTGTAGACTTAACAAAATTCAGTCACATATCTGGATATAAAGTCCACCCTCAAAAATCAGTGGCATTCCTGGCACAAATAAGAAACACACTGAGAGAGAAATGAGGAAAATAATACCTTTCATGATAGTAGTTAAAAATATGAAATACTTAAGAATCAACCTAACAAAGGAAGTAAAAGGTCTCTACATCAAAAACTACAGCACTCTGAAAAAGGGAGTTGCAGAGGATTTCAGAAAATGGAAGGATCCCTTACTCTTGGGTGTGAAGGGCCAAGATAGTTTAAATGGCCATACTTCCCAAATTTTTATGGAGATTTAATGCAATCCCAATCAAAGATTGCACACCTCACAGAATTAGGGAAAGCATTCCTAAAATTCATTCGGAACCAGTAGAGACTTAGGTTAGCAAAAACAATTCTGGGCAACAAAGGTAAGACAGGATGCATCAAAATCCCTGGCCTCAAATTATACTACGTAGCTACTATGATAAAAACAACATGATCCTGATAACAACAGCAACAACAGCAACAAATCAGACCTGATGATCAGTGGAACAGATTAGAACATGTAGAAAAAACTCCAGAAACGCTCAACCACTTTGTCTTTGACAAATAGGACAAACACATGCACTGGAAGAAAGATAGCCTCTTAAGTTAATGAAATGGTACTTGAAAAACAGGCATTCCATATTCCCAAGACTAGAAGTAGACCCATATCTCTCACTATGCACTAACCTAAAAGCAAAAGGAATTGGGAAGAGGATATAGCTCAGCAGCCCAAGCGCCTGTCTGGCAAGCATAAGGTCCTGAGTTCAATTCCCGGTACCAAAAAATAAATCAAAAGGGATCAAAGATCTAAATATTAAAACAGAAACACTCTATCTGCTGGAAGAGAGAATAGGTAGACCTTTGAAAGACATCGGTGTAGGCAAAGACTTTACGAACAAAATCCATCTCATGGGAAATATTACAAAGAATCCACATTTGGAGTCTCATTAAAAAGCTTTTTCACTGCAAAATAATTCATCAACAGAGTGAAAAGGCAATCCACACAGTCGGAAAATATTTTAGCCAATTTTTCTTCAAAGGACTAATATATAGAACATATAAAGAATGGAATATAATCAGATTCCCTCAATTTAAAGACCTAATACAAAACTGGGCACCTGAAATGAACACACACTTCTCAAATGAAGTACAAACTTTGAATATACATATGAAAAACTATCCAGTATCACTGGTAATTCAAGAGATGTAATTTCAAACAACACTGAGATTCTGTCTCACTATAGAAAGAATGGCTATTATCATGAAATCCCTGAATAAACAATGCCAGCTGGAGTTGTTAGGGAAAAGAAACATTTCTTCACTATTGGTGGAAATGTAGACTGGTGTAGTCACTTTGGAAATCGGTGCAGAGTCCTTCAAAAACTAGGATTATAGATCCCATTTGACCTAGCTTTTCCCCTTCTTGGTATCTTTCCAAAAGAATTAAAAGCTTCATACCACAGCAATATATGCATACCTATGTTTATAGCAGCTCAGTTTCTAATAGCTAAATCTTGGAAACAGTCCAAATACCCATCAATTAATGAGTGGATAGCAAAGATTTTGTTTTTTATACTATTTTGGCATAAAGATGCAGAATAGAACTTGTGATATTTATAGCTAAATCGATGCACATTGACACCATACTCTTAAGTGAAATAAATTGGACACAAGTGTAAATATCACATTGTCTCTCAGTATGAGAAACTGAAAGTGTGAGAACCAAAATGTATAATAGATATTGTGGAATAGGAAGAGATTAGAAATTGTTCAAAAGGAAAGGAGAGGGAAGGAGGGAAAGGAAGGAAAGGAAAATAAAAAATGAGAAAAGAAGGATCAAATGGAAACAAAACTTGTAAATAAGGAGAAGAGCTGTTGAAGGGAGGGAAGGGCAGAGGAATGGGAAAAAAGAGGAATCAAGATATGTCATAACCAGGTAAAAACTCCCTGTGATGAATGTCATCATTATGTGTATCTGAATTTCAGTAATAAAATTAATTAAAATAAAATAAAATAGGAACTGTTACTGGGGCAATAGTAAAATCATGTCACTTCAGTAGGACAAGCCCTATTTGCAGTTAATTCTGCCTAGTGAATGAGTAAGCTAAAGAATGAGAAGGGTCACTTTTAGAGCATGACCAGTAGTTATCAGTTAGGTGAAAAATATGGAAGACAAATTAATATTCGGAATTTTGATTAAATAGCCAGTATTTCTAGGCAATTCTAATCTAACGGCATTTTTGGTACTCCCAACTTTTCTGAGAATGTCAGTGTGACTAAGGAAAGTTAGTGTTTTATTCCCCAAAATATGTATGAAAGCTCGGAAAAGTAGGAAACAAAGTGGGAGGGGAATACAGTCTGACTTGCCCCATTATCAGGGGTCTACCTGGAACAAGCACCCCGGCTTGTGTATTTTCTGTTGGAGTCACTGGAACCTCTGATTTCCAACATGAAAACATGTCTTCAAGCAAATAGATGCCAGTATAGCAAGAGCATGGTCCTTGGAAACTTTAATGTTTTTAAACACAGCATCATGAATAGAAGCAGTGTTTTGAGTATTAAACATATTGTGAATCAAAGCTTACAGTTAGCAGAGTACGTTTAAGTTATCATATTTGTTCAGTCATCTCTTTGAGCAGTTTTATCAACATAGTCGTTAACTGTCACCAGACAGGGTCTGAGGAGGCCTTGGAAACTGAGATAAGGAACCTAACCCACTCTGCCCCTAGAATAGGTTGACAGGTTTGCTGATCCTCATCACAGATAAAGGATTTTCAGAACTGGTCAGTAAGAGGCACAAGAAGGGTTTTATTAAAGAGAAATTCGAAATTACACACTCAGAGAAATGAAGTGGCAACTCTTAAGAGAGGTACATCATGTACCAGAATGAGGAACGTTTATGTTTCTCTTGAGGTGATGGAAACCTGGAAAGTTGGTCCACTCCCTAGAAAAGGACTGGCCCATGTTACACGTATGAGTCCAGTCTATTTATTTATTTTTAGATGGATAATGTAAGCATTCTTTGAATTCTTTCAACCTGTGCCTTTATCTTGGGATCATGTTCCTGTTCTTTACTTTTTAAAATTAAGAATAACTAAATAAATAAATAAAATTGAGCCAATTTATGAACTTTCAGTATTTCTGAGGAATTTTGGATGCCATGGGTCAATCTAAGCAAGGGAATGATTATATGGATTGCCTTGGGTAACTTGAACTGGCTCCTGGAGGTTGTAGTCTTTTTAAATCTATAATAGTGAACCAATCTACACTTCCACCAACAGTGGAGAAGGGTTCCTTTCTCCCCCACAACCTCACCAGCATTTCTTATTGGTTGATTTCTTGATGAGAGTCATTCTTTCTGGGATGAGAAGAAATCTCAGTGTTGTTTTAATTTGCATTTCTCAAATGAATGACTAGTGATGTTGAACATTTTTTTCATGTATTTATTTGCCAGTTGTATTTCTTTATCTGAAGTGTGTGTTCACCTCAGATGCCATTTTTTGTTGGGTCTTTGAATTTGGGGGACTGATTTTTTAATTCTTTATATGTTCTAGATAGAAGTCCTTTGTCTAAGGGATAGTTGGCAAAATTTTTTTCCCAATTAATGTGTGTTCATTTTACTCTGCTGGTGATTTCTTTAGATGTACAAAACCTCTTCAGTAAGATGAGATCCCAGTTGTTGATTCTTTGAAGTATTTCCCACACAGTTTGATTATTGTTCATGAACTCTCTGCTTACACCTATGTCTTTAAGATTTCTAACTACCTTTTTCCAGGAGATTTAGTGTTTCTGTTTTAATGTTGAGATCTGTGATAGGTTTTGACTTGAGTTTGGTGCATGGTGATACACATAGACATAGGATATTTTGCCAGAAGAGCTAAAATCCTCATACCACACAAATATGTATGACCCCATGTTTATAGGAGCACAATTTATAATAGCTTAATTGTGGAAGCAACCCAAATGCCCATCAACTGAAGAATGGATAAAAGGATGTGGTATTTTTATATAATGGAATATTACTCAGCTATAAAGAAAGATAAACTAGAGGCTTTTACAGGTAAATGGACACAGCTAGAGACCATACACATAACTGGAACACATCAGACCCGCATGTGTAAACACCATATTGTCTCACTAGCGTACAAACCTGAAAGAGTAAATAACATCTAAAAGGTACAATAGATATTGTGAAAGGGAAGGAAATTGCTCGCTAATTCTATTGCTTTATGGAGTAACCAATTTGAAGACAACAATATGTCAACCATTAACATATTAACTGACAATTAACAATTAATTAACAATTAACAACCATTGTTAATTTCCTATCACCTGTCTGACATTCTGTATTGCTTTTATTGTTTCCATGTTGTTTTCTTTATGTCTGTGTGTTTGTTAGTGTTTTCATACTTTTGTCTTTAAAGTAAAACAAATAATAGATCTACAATTTTGTTTTTAGTTCTGACTTCCTTGTTTCCTTTTTACCTATATTTTATTTATTCTATGGTACCTCAGTAACCAAAATTCATGCCCTCCTCTCATCCCGTTCTACAGCGAGGTGGAGAAACAGATATAGAGAAGCAATAGCACAAAGGACCTGCTATACTAATTCTGAACAGTTGCCAGAATCAAGATTTTAAGAAAGAGCATGTTCATTCCCCAAGTGATTGGTAGGACTCGTAGCAAGTGCCTTTATTAAAAACAACAGTAACTGTCCTCTTCGTAGGAAATGGGCTTATGAAAAACTCTTCACTATTCAGAGGGTGCCTTGCACTTGGTACATGTGCCGTTGATGTTCGTGATATGCAATAACAGGAATGGAAACTCAAAAGTGTCCGACAACATCCAATGAAGGAGATAATTGCATTCAAATACATAATTTAAAAAAGGATAATACTAACGTGCCGTGCTCTTACCCCTATTGTTCCAAAACTTTCTGGCTTTCTTCTCATCTTTTTCTTGCACAGATGGGTCCATATCCATTTGAGCAGGTACCAGAGAGACTTGGGGCTGGGGATGACATTGAAGGGAGTGGGCAGAGTGCCTCCTTCTTCAAAATAACTCATCCAGAGCTTGGTTCGAGCAAATTTCCATTCTATATCTGCATGGTCCTGAACAGGAAGAGATAACTGCTGACAGGTTTCTTAATATGGTGAAATAAACCTCACACAGAGCCTGAACCTGACTTGGAGTGGTTCTTGGGACATGAATTAAATTCCTTATGAAAACATCACTCGCTTCCAGGGACAATCATCTAAACATTTCAGAGGATGGCTTACTCTGCAAGGAGTCGCAGCACTTATGTCACTCGTCATCCTCCTTTCTTTAGCGTAACAGAAATCTAGAATAAGTCCGCGTTAAAGTGACTGTGGCAATCAGTTATGATTCAAAGATGAGTCTGCACCTCTTGCATTGTTGATTCACATAAACTCAATCTTATTAGGTCCTGGTAAAAAAATCAGGGCTTTGTATATTTCTGGAGACCTCCCTCCCGGTTTGGGGGATTGCCACTTTTGCAGGTGGGCGTACCCAAGCCCTCAGTGTAGCCAGAGAAAACCTTATTGTATGTTTCCATGTGAATACTTTTTTTTGCAGTGCTGGGGATTGGAACTAGTGCTTTGAACATACTAGGCAAGTGTTCTCCCACTAAGGTACAAACCCAGCCCACCTTATCACAGGGAAATTTTTCTAATAATAGAGCACTGAAGCTTGCCACAGCATTGAACCTTGGCATAACCTTGTCACATGTCACCAGATAGGGCCCTGGCTAGTGGTTGCCCATCATCCCAAGGATCTGCCACTCAACATTAATTACTCAGTCCACCTTATTAACATCCTGGGGGAAACTTTGAAGCATTGGTGGGAGTGAGATATAAGGCCATCTTTTCTTAAACTGGCCATAAATCTGATTAAGTCAGACAAGCTGGGAAGTAGGAGGTGGTAGAAATTGGGCATACATGCATTTTAACAATTCACAATAATTCAGTGTAACAAATAAATTATTATAGAAGAGAATTTAGGTTTCAGAGTAGTAGAATAATCTTAGACTACGGGTCCATTCTAATATTCCGAAATTGTTGTGTGTGTTGATGTATCTATATCTGTATTTGTCTATATCTGTCTATATCTATATATCACATTTCTATTCTGTCCAACTGGGTTTTACTCGGCACGCGATAGATTGTGCCTTGACAGGAACCAGCCTTCCAAGAGGACACACGGCCTTCATTTCACTGAGCAAATCGTTGACTGATTGGGAGAACCAGAGAGCCTGTACTTCTCTCCTCTTCTCCCCTCTTCTTCTGCTTTGTCTTTCTACTGTCTGCCTTTATTTCTAAGCACATTTGCAGACCGCATGATTGTGCTGCATTAGTGAACAAAATTAGATGCTGTACATCTACTCTCTACAGCCATAGAGAGTAGAATTAGTTCCAGGGAATGAAAGGCAGTCATTTAAAGTGTTCGCCTGTGACTAGCCTCTTTTACATTATTGATTCCCAAGCAGTCACAAATTAAGGTTTATTCTGACATTCTTATGTTCTTCTACGGCCACCACTAATCCAGGGCTTACTTGCTGATGTTGTAGGACTTTGTGAGGGTCTGTAATATAGTCCATAGCGTTAGAACACCTGGAGATAAAGGATGCGAAGCTGAGGATGGCCGGAACCCTCTTCCCCTACTCACTTCTTTCACTCCTACTCAGCGTACAAAATGTAGTTTAAGTTTCATCTCTGCTTGGAAGGCTGCCTCACCTCCCGCAATCTTCAGCTGTTTCCGGTTTCCTGTTTCCATCCTGAGTCTAATTTCTCCCTCAAAGTCTAATTCTCAAAGTTATCTTTTCAATAATAATTTTTAACATGCTGTCCTTGATACATTAATGTTTTCTGGAGATGTGAGGAACCCAAAAACGTGTGACAAACGAAAAAGTGCATGAGTGGGAAGAAGAAGGCTTTAGATATTGCCTGCCTCGCAGCTGTGGAATTGTCCTTCTTCTGCATGCTTCATGCTTACATTATGCTTCACCACTTACTCTATGTCTCTGTGTTAGGAGCAGCAGGACCAAAATATAAGTGAATTATTTTATTCTGGGGCAGGTAAGACTCACGTGCTTGACATGCTCGTGTCCTAAGGGGGCTGCACCGCAGGATGGTGGCAGGTATACCTGCCTGAGATTCTCAGTGGTTTTTGGGCCACGGTAGTTTTAGCCTTAGGGCTAAATAAAAAGTGGAATTTTAAGATGATTTTTACCTCTCCAGTAAAGTTACTGGGAAAAACACGCTCCATAAAATATGCCCTACTGCTCTTGAATAATGTTCTCATCTTCACAAAATTGGGACAGTTGATGTTTTACAGGAACCACATTGTTTGCAGCTTGTTTGTATTTAGCTTGGTAATTAAAGGCTTTCTAATAGTTGTTCTCATTCTAGAAAATGGAATCCTCACTTGGGAACTGTATTGACTAGAGGAAAACAGGATTTCAGAAACAAATATAGTTATATGGAGACTAAACTTAGAGGAAGTAATGTAGAAATAATCTTGAAGTGCGTAGGAGACCGCACAGTACATGTATCTATTTGAAACTCTGCAAAGAAAGTAACTATGCTTAATTTATTCATTAATTAGCAAATCTGTATGGGGCACACATTCTGTTGCCAAGTCTTGTTCCATTAACTAGAAATATGGCAATGTATGTCAGTTTTTTCAAGGAGCAATCTTTATAAATTTCATTTCAACTGTTTTTGTAGAGGCAGATTTTTCTTCTAAGACATCTGTCATTGACAAAAACCAGCACAAAACATGAAACTATATTACTTTTGTTTACTTATTCATGAGCTGAAATGCTCCTAACACATGACAATTCCTCTTACTCTGTGGAGTTTCTAAGATTTAGAGGTGAAATCTAAATATGTACATGTATAGAGAGTGTTAAGAAAATGAAAATCTTATGGCTCTTTCCCATGCCAGGTTCCTCTCTGGGCTATCTGTTGTGTCTTGCCAAACTGACATGAGTTTGCTTTTATCAAGGTGGTATATGAAATATACAGAGACTGCAACGCCAGAAGGTTGTTGCACACATTGCTTCCCTTAGCGAATGGCTCCCTGGCAAAATATATTTACTTTTATAATCATAGGTAATGTGACAAATCCAGATTACATATAGTCACACACTGTGTGCTGCAGCTCAGAAATTTCAAACTGTTTATAATTTCAATCTCTTTATCATCAAAAGTCAACTGTACATTTTATTTCCTGTGGTAACAGAATGGAATATAGCTGGCAACAATGCATTCTGGGAGAAAAAAATGAAGTAAATGTAGCACACTTACAGCAATTAGTTGGTAAGAATTATTCATCATGGCTATTAACATATTGAGTAGAACAACCAGAGAGATGACATTGTATGTCCCAAACATGGTGGCACCAACAAATTCGGTGAATTCATGCTGTGCTTTCACATTGGTCACATACAGATTGATAAGTCCAAATATTGACCAAAACAGTGACTGGAGTGTCTCAAATAACCTAGAATAAAGATAAAATGACACCAATATCTAAACTGACGCATCATGTGGTAAAGTATGGAAACAGAACTGGGCACTATTATGTATATCGATTAACTTAAAATATATATATCAAGAAAACAATATTTTGGACAATTATAACATTAAACTTAATTAAATAGTTAAAGAAATTATTTTGATCAAACTAACACAAATGGTAAACTGAATTATCCCAGATAGATCCACTTCATTTTCCTAATACTATTGAAAGGTACATTTAGTCTCCTGGGCTGCAGGGGTCTCGAGCCTCTTTTTGGATAAATGGTAGGCCACAAATGGTCTTTGTTTTCTCAAAAGGCTGAAGAAAATGTTAAAGAAAGACTAATATTTTGTGATATACAAACAGTATATAAATTCATTTTAATATCCTTAAATAAAATTTTATGAAACATAATCCCACTCTTCCATATATACCTTTCTCATAGTTTATTTTGGGCCAGACACAGTGACAAAAGTAGCGACCTCTGCAAACATGTAGTTCTCAAAGTTCAGAATCCTTGTGACCTATTCCTACTAACAGAAAGTTGGTCAATCGCTGTCCTGAGCCACTGGTAGTTACTTAATAAATGGTAGATCTTAAAGGTTAGACTTTGAAAAAAGTCAATTCTTTTAGTTGATTTTGTTTGGGGAAGTTAAAAGAGGATCAGTATTACAGATTTCCAGCTTTATAATTAGAAGTGCACATTGTACATCCTAGGAGGTGGAGAAGAGTCTCAGAGTACTCAGATAATAAAGTTTGATATTTTTATATATCAAGGCAGATTGTATAGATTCCAGTCAATGAACAAAAGGATGAGTTTACTGAAAGGAAAACTGCTTGAATTTACTCTGATAAATGGAATAATGTGAGAAGTAAATAAACCTGATTGGAAAAGTATTTGTTTCCACGGGATTATTACAGTGTATTTATACAATGAAGTAAGAATAACAGAGCTTATATTCTTTGAAAACAGTTTTTCAATGATTATGCTTAAATTGTACTGAGAAAGCAAAAAACCAAACCCTTTTATACCCGCATGTGGACTAAGGGAGGATTTTATTGGGATATTAGCATTAGGTTTGAATCATACTATGGGACCAAGTTCATCATGTTTTGGCACAGCTCACAGCCTCAGTGACCTAGAGTTGTGCATGCCATTTTGTGCAGTGATAGTTTTCACATAAATCTCTGAAGATCCTTCCTTACACAGTGCCTCAGTGGATTAGGTCAGACCTTGCTACAGTAACTCAAGGAAAGACAATTCGTATCAGCCAGTTGCTGATGAGCAGGCCTAACCTGAATGTGATCAGATTTCCTCTTTAGGAAAGTTTACTTAAGAAACACGAACACAATGAGATAGTTGCCAAAAGGGGTTGAGATGACGTCATTGTGGTATAGATTTAGGGTCATACCAATGGTTTGGATGGTACAAACTAAGAGGCTGAGAATTAATAGGGATTAGCCAAGTGATAAACCTCAAAGTGAATTACACATGGAGTGGCTGACTCACATTAATGCTGACACACAGGGTAAAAATTCCATGTGACAACTTCTGCCGTCCTCAAGGTTAGGTCCTGCCCTTGCTATCATCAAAGAGTTTTAATTCTGTGCATTATCTTTACAGTAAAGTGGCTGCTGAAATAAACCATATCATTTTAGCTTATATAGTAAAGGGAACGTAACTAAATATTCCAAAATTGGCTGGTAGGGCTGATTTTTTCCAATCTTTCTGATTTAAAAAAAGTAACCAATTTCAACATATTTGACCCATCAATTCTAGAAGATGAAATTTAATTTATATTTATTTGTGTCGAACCGATAAATGATACAATGGATTACTGAAAGTACCTAGCGTGCTGATCCAAGTTAGCCAAGCTGAGGTGTGTCATGTACTGTTAGAGGTGATGTATTATTCTCAACTTAAACGTCAGAATGCAATACAATTAAAGTTAGTTAAATCTAATGCATTGATTAGAGAATGGTCACTAAGATGTATTCTTTGAAAATTTCCCAGATAAAAGTAAATTTATCAAGATTGTAAATTTTATTTTTATTTTTAGTAACTTTCTGGCCTCTGGATTTAATGTGAAAATTTTTTCTTTTTCATTTTGAATGGTACATATTCTCACAGTGACTATAAAAATATATTTTAGGTGGTTTTTGCTTGACATGCATAGCAGTTTAGAAAAAGTTTCAAGTTAAATAGCACAAATAGCATCATGAATTATATAAAATATTAATGCATAAATCCCATAACAGTTGCTTTTCAAGTGTTCTAATAAAATCATTTATGCAGATTAAATACACTGTTATGTCTGAATCATACATATTTGCTACTGTATAAGAATAGCAAATTCCTAAGAAATATTGATGAATTCTTTGAGAAAATATTTACTGATTTTTTTAAAGCTCAATTTAAGTAGGAAAAATTTAAACTAAAACAGAATTTTTAAATTAACCCTACCTTTTATCGTTCCTATGTCCTTCTTTCAGAAGGTTGTGACAGTGGTAAGATTTGTAAAAGAATTTCACTGAACTAAAATCTACTTACTTTTCACATGAATTGAGACCAGTGTTTAGGTATTTCTAAATGAATCATTCTTTTAATCTATAAATTTCAAAAAGTCAGTCTAAGTTTATCATTTTAAAGAAATACTTTTATCGTTAGCTATTCTCAAATCTATGGAGACCAACATTGCCCATGAATTTAAGAATCATTTGTTGCACCATAGCTGAAAATATCTGCATGTGATTAATATTTTCTTTTAGGGGGAGGAAGAACTTCACTTTCCTATAAAAAATGCCATGAGTTGAGTAAGTGGCATTTAGAAAAAAAATCTTAGTTGGAGACAAAATTAAAGGGTAACTTCATATGGGATGGGATTCTGTTTCCTTAGAGGTAGCATTTTATGTGTTGCCCTTTGAAAAATACTTCAAACCATTGTTTTTAAAAATAAACTTGTTTCCTGGTTAAATAATTTCAAGTAGATAAGCTGAACAAGTAAAAAGGTAGTGTATTCCAAAGCTGAGGTTTTCTTCTTTCCCAAAAAACTAAAATTAGAAGCAAACACATATTAATTCAAGACCCATTTGAATATTTTATCTTTATTTTATAACTGAAAATATAATGTTAAAACAAGTAAATATGATCTTAATGGGCCAGCTCCAGCCATTAGAAATACAGCTCCAGAAAATATAAATGGCTTTGCTTAACAAGATAATACCTGTCACAACACCCACACATAGGAGGGTCCCATACCCGGGACTATTAGTTTAAAATTGTATACAGAATGAGTCCAGGAACTGAACATTTGACGTTTTTATTGGCTTTCTTTCCATATTATTGAGGAAACAGCATGGAATTGTGAGCAGGAAGTGCCCATTTTTGGGCGAGGAAATGTGCAAAGAGAAATAGAAGGTGCAGTTTATAGTCTACAGCCCCGGATCTCTTGGGCAAATATGTGATCAGGAAAGACATTCTGGGGAGATATTGTTGAGATGGGTTAAGAAGCAAGATAATATTTTGCCAATTGGGAGGACAGCAGAAGGGGATTTCTGCAATAAGAGAAGAAAACAACATCCTGGGGAATTTATAAAAATTTGGCAATGGTGAAGAGTAGCCTGTTTTGGGGGAACAGTGGGAGCTAAGAGCAGAAAGGGAGGCAAGAGGCAGATTGCTGAAGGATATTTCGTGTCACGCTAAAGGGATGTGTCTACATCTGCTGGGAAATGGGAAACTATTCTGATACTTTTAACAGGAGAGCTTCTGATTTTGTTTTGGAAAGGACATTCAGGAAGCAGAATGGGAGATATATGGAAATAGGCAAAAGCCAGAGGTAGAGAGACTTAAATGTGAGCACGGGCATGAGGAAAGCAAGAGAGTGCAAAGATAGCAGAGAGAAGTAGGCATGGCTCACAGCAACGTGTGTGAACATGGGCCACAATCTGTGGGAGGGATGAAGGAAAGAAAGATCTGGTACAAAATATAAGTTTTGATCTTAATATCAGGGTAAATTACAGTAACACTGACTAAGAATGGGAGTTGGGAAAGAGGAAGAAGCTTTGAGAGAGACGGGTGAATTCTCTCTCATTGAAATTGTTCTGATTGGAGGAGACATGTATTGAGAGATTCCCAGCAGATAGTTGAACATACTGCATAGTGTGGAAATGGGGTCCTGCCCTGGTCACACGACAGTGGAAGCAGATTCTGAGACACAGGGACAAATGCATAAGCACAGCTGAGTTTTCACAGGGATGTTCTTAAGAGGGCTTGAGGTGAGAATGCTGAAACAAATCACTATTTAAAAGCAGTAATTGCAATATTTTTGCCAGAGAAAAGTGAGAAAGGTTAGAGAAGTAAGAGGTGAAGTAGAAAAATATTAGCAGAATTAAAGGAAGGAGTGATTTCACAAAGTGGAAGTATTAAATATTTCAATTAAGGCAACACGTCGAGTATAGTGTGAAGAGATCCACATCGAACAGCAGTGGTGATGAGAAGCGCAGGATTTTCTAGCGTTTTCAGTGGAGCGGTGGAAGCAGAAGTTAAATTGTAATTGAATAGAGAGTGAGAGGAAAGGAAAGGAGATGCCGTTTTAACTTTGCTCAGATTAAAATGGGGAGAAAGTCAGGAATAGCAGCTCAAGGAAAACACGAAAGGTTCAGAGTTTCAGCGTATGTTTGTGCTGTGAGTGGAGGAGTTTGAAAACCTGCGAAATAAATAAAAATAGCTCTCTACTAATAACACTAAATAGCTATCATTACTGATGCCATTATTTGAGAACATAGACAATGCGTTAAGTACTTCTCATAAAGTATGTTGTTTAAACTTTATATGCAGTGAGATCTCTAACATGGTGAGTAAAATAAAATAGCCTGAAATTGATGGGAGTTATAGAATCACAAAAAAGCAAATTGGTGACCAGTGCAAGCGCAGAAATAAGAGCTAGAGCTGGAACCCCGAGGACACTCTTTCATGATGATTGACATTCATGAGGTGGAAATAGGACCTGTTTAATGATACTATACAGGTTATCAATATTTTCTTTTAGCTACTGAATACCATGAAGCAAAGTTAAATTTTTGAATGTGGACGTATATTTGATTACCGGGAAACACTGAACTGAAATCCTCCATTTATTTCCGTGGAACGATTTGGTCCTATGATATCTGAGATACAGTTATCTACTGGTTTTTACACACTAATGCAAGAGACCACTGGTATAGATAAGTTAAAATAATACATAATCCAAGCAGTCCAACATATCTATCATGACTGAAATTTGTGTTAGATGTTGCACATCAGGCTTCTTTAGTCGTAATCTTCTGGGGCTTAAAATTAATTTGTAATATTAGTTTGTAATTATTTAGCAAGAAACCAGTAATAAACACAAAGGGATTCCCGGGGGTAAGTTTTAGGTAAACTTGAGGATAGCAGAGGCACCAGATAGGTGAGGGGAGCTGAAAGCTGGAATGTAATGTGGTTCCAGGTGTGTGAAAGTTCCTTCTGGTAGACAAATTGTGGACTCACAGGTATATGGCAATAGATATATACTCACTGGTCTTAGCAGACAGTTTGCATTAGGGAATGCAGTAAACAGTAATAAAGAATTTGCAAACTATAGCGTGCAAAAGGGCCCTCCATCAGAAATCCAGACCAGCTGAGCAGGGGACATCATTCAGGGAAGCTGTTAAAGGTGTAAGTATTGTGTATGAAAGGAGAAGTCAGTGGGACCAGACTATTGTTAAGTCCTTAATCCTACATTCCCTGGGCAAGTTAACATGTCAGGCACCAAAACTGAGGGGGCAATGTAAGTTCAGCAGTCGACGCTAAGATGCTATCCAAGGTCATAAGGCAAGCATGGGACTGAAAGCGCTTTTACTGTGTCCTCCCTGCCCAGGACCACAGTACACCAGGAGGAGGGCAGCGGGGAGGTGAACGTGCTGTTTGGTCCAAAGAGCTGCTGCTTAAGAACGAAGAAAAAGGAGCTCGGTGCAAGCGCTGAAAATGCTCAAGGAAACCGGAATGATTTTGTTCCCTCTGTGTGATTCCAGGATTGAAAGAAGATAAAGAAGCTAAGGCTGAGATGTGCAGATGAACAGATGTAGGTTAGTTAAAATGGGTTTCCAAGTTTCAGGATCAGAGGTAAAATGGACGCAAGATTAAATCAATACAGGCATTTTAGTTTACGTGAAATTACTGATTTCCTCCCAGTTGGGAAATTAATATCCCTTCTTACACTACATGCAATTCTACAATGGTTCAAGAGAAAAGACCCGACTTTTCAAGTCATCTGTGAAATGACTTACTCACATGTGCTGACTATCTACCACAAAGTTAGGTAGCCTCTTAGCCAGCAGATGATTGGTGTTCTATCACAATGGTAAGGAAATAGGCACAGAGGGGTTTTCATGGCAGCTGCGGAGAACTGAACGCAGTGCTCATGAGCCTGTGGTGTCAGCCAGCCTGATTTGACAGTGGATGTTGTCAATTGCTCACCCCAGTGTAGGGACAAAAAGAGCTTTGCAGGCATCATAATAGTGGTTAGATTAGTCTGGAGTTTCATTTTGGATTATTTTAGTTTTAGATGCTTATATGTTTGTGTAGGGAACTAGAAAGTGAAACACACATGTGAAGGGATGGTGGTACCCGGAAGACTAGCAAATGGAACACACAGGTGAAGGGACATCAGTACCTGGAAAACATGTGAAACAAGACTGAAAGCAATTGAATGTTTAAACATGATTGGTTTTAAAATATATTCTACCCTTTAATGTATTTGTAAATTGTCAATAGTACATGGGTTTTCTTTTCTATCCCATATTGAAATATATATATGATATGCATAAGTTTTCCTTTCTGTGAGATCATTTAAAAGAAACTTAAAATAAATGTACTAGGTATTTTTAATGTCAAAAGGATTCATTTTTATTCAAAGCCAAGTTTTCTGTCTTCTGCATTATTCACATTCTCCTTTTCCATTGGAACAATTTGTCTTGTATTTTTAAATTCTTGATATAGTATATTCCGAATTCTGTCCAAAGTTACCAATAGAAATATCTATCCAACTTACGTGGAAAATGCATTATTCTGCTTTTCACATCGTATGCCTTTGCAGCTTAACCCTTTTGTTTCTTCGTAATAGAAGTACAACTGGTTTAGACCATTTGCAAATGCTAGCAACACAAGGCAGTATATGAATAGAAACTTCAAAATGTCCAGAAGCATTCTTCCCAGAGATATTTGCAGAGGTCCCAGATGAGAATTTGCAGTAAACAGTGAGATCAGACGCAGGGAACTGAAGATGTTTGCAATAGCAAATAAAGCTTCCGCCACCAGAGTGGGGTGCCACATGTCCCATGATTCTCGTGGGTTAAGAGCGCTGTACTGGAGAAAACAGAGACAAAAGGAAAGTAGAACAAGCACATGCTATGAGTATGTTAAATTCAGACCTGAGAAGATTGATTCAGATCAATCCAGGACGATGGTTTATTATCTGGAAGATGAGCTCCCAATATTAATCCACGCGAAAGTGAAGGTTTACTAGTTTATTTTTTATGAGATTTGATCAAACAGCCTTTCAAGACTATGCTTGTCCTTTGCATTTGTTAAGAAAAACAGAAAGATCTAATGCTATATGAGTCCCATCACGATATTTTCATTCCTTTTACAGTGTATTAACAAGGGAGACCTTAATGTGTGTTATATAATTCTCCATGGATACAATGGACAATATTTTTAATTCTCCCTGGGGAGAAAACACATGGAAAGCTCTTCATCTCTTTCAACTCTCAGACTCTAGATTGATTAACAGTTAAAAAACAATCAGGCTTGCATAGAAGAATTTTTTAAAAAAATTTTGAACCCTGATAAATATTCTTGAACTTTCCCACAAATACTACATCTTCAGCATAAAAGAGTTAATAACTGAAGATATAGGATAAAGTTGACATGTTTATCTTATTCATCATGACAAGTATCAGAGCGAGAACTTACTAAACAAATCCCTGGATATGACACCATCTTTTCCTTCAAAGACCGCGATCCCATTTTGCTTTCTTCCTTTACTTCTCTCTTAAACACACACACACACACACTTAAGTAGAGAACAACTCCCTGCTGATGGGTGATTTTACTTCTCTTTTTTATCTTGTGTGCAGTTTAAGACTATCTCAAAATGTAAAAAATATTAAAATGGAAACATGCTTATAGATGCAATCGACTGGGGACATAACTCAGTGGCACAGTACCTGCCTGGCAAGTGCAACAACCTGAGCTCGATTCCCGGTACAAAAAACAAAACAAAACAAAAACCCTACTTGACAGATGCAATCATTTTCTTTAAAATTCCCACAACATTTAACACAATGTCTTGCAACAGTGTGTGCTTAAGAAACCTTTTTATCCCACCTGGTATTCACAGACCGGTGATGCAGACAGGTATAGCTAATTGTAGTAAAAATACTGTAAGAGATTTATAGAAAATGCTGTGGGAATAAGGAAGAAGAAGATAATTCTATCTAGTGCTTATAAGGTAAGGAGTGGTGAGAGCTTATGTTTTCAAATCTTTCAGAATTCTTCCAGTTTAGGGAAGGAGCTACACCTTATTCTAGATTTCACACCAGTGCACAGCAGCTGCATGAAAAATCTATCATCACATTTGATAGTGCCCAGTTCTCCTATGAATCTACTGTGCATAGAGCCTGTCTTAGTGAATTAACTGAGCTGGGACTCAGAAAATCATAAGAAGAAATCTTACAAACATGAAATCTTGAATTCTTCCCCAATATAATTATCCAAGTTGGGCTCAGAGTTTAGTACTTTGGTAATTACTGTGATGTGATGCTACTTGAATGTGTTTATGTTGTGCACAGTTAGAAAAGCAGTGCTGGTATCTGGGTTAAATGATGCTTGAAAGGCAGACAACCCTTGACAGAGATTTCCTGGGCAATTTAGAAATATCTCCCTTGGAGCCATTTGCTTACATTCTCTGGAGAGTAAACCTAGGGACCTTGGGCTCCTCAGAGAGAATTTATTTACTTAAGGAACCTAAGGTCTTTTTCTTTCCTTGTTTTTCTTTCTCCAGGGCAAAGATAGACAGCTGGCTCTGCTTTGTTACATGAATTCTGAGATTTATAATTTCTGATTGTATCTCTAGTAGTACAAACCCCTGTATATGCAGGGAACATATAGCTCTCAACATGTACTCTGGGGAGAGACTGGAGCATTCAGAATCAATGTGAGTATTGCAATGCAGGTAAGTGAATGTGGCTGTTCTCTGATCCAAAAAGATTGCTTCCGGTCAGAGAAAACTACATATATAAATAGTGAATAATCATCTCTTGATTTAAATTCTTTAAGCTTTGCTTTCCAAATTTTCTCCTGTTGTTCATGTAAACATTTTCTGAGGGTTTTAAGTATAATCTCAGTTTTATGAAGCAATGTAGCAATTCTTACAAACCATAATGTTCTTTGGATTTGTAGAGAACGACAGTAACCCACTGGTAATGTCTTGTTCACACCTGTTACTGGATGTTAAAAATTAATTTGGAATTTCAATCTTTTATTTTATACAATTATCTTACGCTGATTTATTAAACTGAGACACTTTTTCCATCGTGACTTTTGGCTGTGTCTCCTTAGTGTCCTTTCAGGTTCCTCTCTGTCACCTGCCCTTACGTTTTGAGTCTGCTCCGCAGCCTCTTTGCACCAACTCTTGCTACAGGCTTTCCGTGATTTCGGCTGTCAGTGGTGCCTCCTGACTCTCCCTCTCCAGCCAGACTTCTCCTTTTACTGTCCTATCACATATTCTGCTGTGTGGCACACCTTTCTGCTTGGACGGTTCACGGGTATTTCGCGCTCACAGACTGAAAATGGAACTGCTCACCATTTTATCTTCAAACTGTCTCTTCATGTATGTCTTCTGATCTCAGGGAAGGGTGCCAAATCATGCAACTGAGAATCTGCTGCTCATCCGCAAATCTGTGCTTCCAAAATCCCAGTACTTAAACTCAGATCATATGTACACAGTTACCTCTGTTTACTGGTGCCCTCCCTGCCTGAAGACCATCACTTTTCCTTCTTCAATTATTATGAGAGCTTCTTAACTATTCTCCCCACCTTGATCCTTCCTCATCAATCATCTGTTTCTTGCACAGTGATACTTTTGAGGAGAAAATCAGGCCCCGTCACATATAGTTTCAGATAGTTCAAACACTGCAGTGTCACTGAGATGACATCTTGACTTCCTGTGTGTCACAGACAGCCTCTGCAATCTACGTTCTGACTTTCATCTGAAGTTGAACTGTCACTAGTCTCTAGCTTCTCAACCTTTTAGTACCAGTGATTCCCCAAAAGAGCCACACATTTTTTTCCCAAAGGTCTTTTGTCTATCATGACAATAAACTCCAATTATTTCAAGTCTTCAGTTGCTACTCATTCATCAAATATGTGTGAATGTTGAGCACATAGTCCATGTCGTCAGGGAGCACAGCTTTGATGAAAGGGGATGCTGCTCATGCCACGCTCTTAGAATGTAGTGAAGAAGGCAAACACTAATACAATGAGGCTTATAGTTAATGTTCAAAATGCTTCATGCTCCAGATAATGCTTAGATTTAATACTCATAAAATGATGCTTATATTCCCCAGTAGAAGTACAGTCTCATCATAGATTAATGGACATGGAGACCCTGGTAACTAGAGTTGTGAAGTCCACATGGTACAACAATTCCTGAGGAGGAAATTAAGAGCTACTTTAAGCACTTCTGGTCATTAAGTCCTATTTTCCTCTTTCACTCAAGTATTTGTTTTTTTGTGTACCCCTACCATAATATGGTTTTGCTCCAAACTCTCTTTTCTGTTCAGATTCTTTTATGAGATAACTACTCATTTTTTCATTAGTCTATCTATGGAGAAGGACACATACTCTTGGCTGATTAGCCAAATTTTTGTGGGGATCTTTGTCTAATGAATATATGCTGGACATGTAGTATAAACCTTTGTGTATGACAGAAGTGTCAGAAATCCTCTAGGGAGAAGAATCCTAGATATATCCCCAGCCTTGTTTATAGAGGAGGTGAACTGTTTATAGAAATGTAAGTAGCTTGACACAGCTGGATCACAGAGGATTTAGGAGCAGTGAGATAAACTGGAGAGAAAGCTTGAGCCAAGTCATGAAGTTCTTGTCATCAGGATGGATTGAATTACAATATTGGATAAGTTCCCTGAATGTAGGAAAATATGTTGGTGCATCTTTATATGCTATATAATCTATGATGCGTATTCATTAAAACCAAACCATCAAAATGAGTAAAATTTAAATGCTTATAATACGAAGATACTTGTTACTCCTTTTCAGATCTGAAATATCTACCTAAAGCCCATGTGTTAAAGGCTTGATCTTCATCTTGGTGCTACTAGAAGCTGGTGGAAAGTTTGTGGAGGGGGTAATAGGAAGCTTTAAGTCATTAGGGGTCTTGCACCTTAAAGAAGATTGGGGGACTGTGGGTGAACCCCCTTTTCTCCTTGCACTCTCTGCCATGCACTCCTTGCACGTGGCAACTAATCATAGGCTGGATTGGTTAGGAGCTAACATAATCGCTCCATCAGATAAGGCTAATCTCTATGCCAGACCTATTTTAAAAGTTGCAAGAGGCAACCAATCATAAACTTCCAAATCAATGAATCAAAATAAGCATTTTCTTTCTGTAAGCTGTTACCTTGGGTATTTGTCACAGTAATATGAACGGACAAACATATTTGTTATATGAGATTAAATAGAATGCATGTTAGTTTCAATGTGTGTTTTACAACGTGAAAACTTTTCTCTTTCTATAAATACGTTAGACAAGTAGTGATTCGTAACAGAAAGCATATGGCTTTCTACTTCAGTAAATCATTCTAGAATTCTATAAGTTTCTTCCCTAGAACTAAAAACCTCTTGGAAAATTCCACTCTTTGATGAGTAGACTGTTGGCACATCATTCCTAAGATGGAAACAACAGCACAGATTCCAGTTTATCAATTAGGTAGAACTAATAAGCTAAAATGTCTTAGATGAATGATACTATAAAAATCTATCATGAGTCTTAAAAATAAATAATTTTGATTTTTGAAAATATTTAAATTACACAGAGAAAATGTATAGAAATTTAGTCATTTTTGTCAAATGGAGATAAATACGAGTCAAGTTGTATGTATGGAAAATAGCCTGGATAATATTTAGGAATAAACCAACCCCAACGGTGCTAAAGTAACATTTAAAATTGTGTCCCCAGGCATCAATGAGCTGCTAGTTAACACTTCATACATAGTGAGAAGATAAAATAACTGACAAACTTTCCTCTTCAAGCTTAGGAAAAAAAATATCTTTTTCATAAAGTTAGTAAATTAGGAGCAAACAGAACAATCCCATCAAATAAGGCTGTCAATGCCAGACCCATTTTAAAAGGTTTCCTACTTGAATATAACAATTACAAAATGGTTTTCATCTTTGTAGGATGTTATGGTTTGCATCTGGATGTCTCTCCTAAAGCTTCATGAGGCCATGGAGAGGGCTTTTCAGAGGTGGATGAATCTAGAATTTGTGACTGGCTCATTGTCTAGTGCTAGGATTGGGGATGTGATTGCTACATCTGTCCTAGGGTGGGCAGCCTGCAAACAATATAAAGGAGGGAAAGAAGCTTGCTCCTCCACCCATTTTAGTTCTTGTTGCTTTTGGTGTCTTCTGCTGCCCCACCTGCCATGAAATGTTGCCTCTCTTCCAGGCCACCATGCCTTGCAGCCAGCTGATTATGGACTGAAACCTCCACAAGCTGTGAGCTAACTAAACCTTTATGTTCTTAGTGGTGAGCATCAGGTATTTTGTGTCATCAGTGAGAGAAAAGTAACTAAGACATAGCATGACATATTTTTTTTTTTTCTGGTTCTGTGACTCGGCCCAAATGCTGAAGACTAGATTTTGTTTCTGTGATGCACCCTTTCATATCAAATAGAATCTGTACAGCCCCAGTGCAAATCCTATTTATAACCTTCTATAATGTAGTATGAAGTATGGTAAGTGATCCTATAGTTCATCATGCAACAATGTTAGGATGATTTCATTGACATAATACTTCATCATTACATACATATCTTCTGGAGCCTACCTTCTAAATTTTTCTCAAATTCCATCATTTATCAGCATCCTCTATATATACTCTTGCATTTCAGAAACTCATCATCATTTAAGCCATTCTCTGTTTAAATATCATTAATGAACCTCCCATGTTTATGGGCAAAGTTCAAATTTTTTGGCAGGTGCAGAACATCCTTTGTATCCTCTCCTTACCCCCATTTCATAGGTCATCTTTCAATCTGAACTCTGTTTTATATACTTTGACTTTTCCACATCGTGTCTTTTCTCTCAAATGTTCCTGCAGTCACGAACTGAGAGAGAACTAATTGCTCTGCGTTCTGTGTGTTTCCATTACATCACATAGTATTTCCATTATTGCCATCAGAGTAAACCTAGCGCCTGTGATGCTAATTTGGTCCCTATCATAGATGACAGAACATTGCAATGTCCTTATTTGCCCTTCATCTTCCTATGAGCTGGCTTTGAAAACAGGGCTTGCATTTGAGGAAACCTTACATTCTCAGGAAACAGAACAGAAGCTGGTGATCTAATAAATGGTTACTGAATGAGGTTTTAAGCCATACAATAGCTGTTTGGCTTAGATTTTGAGAATCTACAGGAAGGAAATATGAGTCAACAAGTCAGCATGACATCACAGACTCTCTTGGTATGAGATCTTTTGATACTATCAACACTTTACAGATCATAAAATGAAGGCAAGTCCCTCTTGGCTAATGCGGAGGGCATTATGTTACATGAAATAAGCCAGATGCAGAAAGATAAATATTCTATGATTACCCTTATATTGGAAGATAAAGAACGGATTTGCAAATAGAAGAGAGTAGAACAGAAGTTACAGGTGAAGGACACATGAATGGTGACAATGAAAGGTTGAGTAACTTTTACCAAAATGCAGTGGGATAGAAGGAGTAAGTTTTAGAGATCTACTGCACAGAACATGATCATAGTTTAGGACTATCTCTATTTCATGAAAATTAGAAGAGAACAGCTTCAGTGCTCCAAACATGAAGAATTAATATGTTGAAAAGTACATCTACCCTGATTCTATCAATAGATATCATATAACCATTGAAATACTCTATTATAAGATATATCTATATATCTATGTATCTTATATACATATGTGCTTATAAAAAAGAAACAAATTAACATGCAAAATAAAAAACCAAAGAAAAGTCTCCCTGAGGGAAGTTACAACAGCATTACCTAGGAGGTTGTCAGAAATGCATATTTGGGTCTTGCTCCACCACTTGCAATTTAAAAACTTGGGAGGGGGGATTTGCGCTTTAACAAGCCCTCCTGGCAATTGCTATGTGCCTAGAAGTTTGAAAAGGACCACTATTGTCACATAGCCCCAGAATTTTATCACAGCAAAGGGCCACCAAACCTCACAAATGTTAGTTTCCAGTAGAAGGACGTCCAAAATGACTTTATAGGTTTATCTAAGGGTCATTACAAGAGAAAGAGGACTTGGTCAGCTATGCACCTAACAGTAGGCTGGCGGTCTCCTACAGATGTGCATAATCACCTTTGGGTAAGATACTATCTCCTGCTGTCAAAATCGTTCGTCATTAACACCCATATATATAGGTAAATTATATACCAATTATATACATATATACTAAATTATATCTCTATTTTTATTTTCTTGTTTGCTACCAGGAATCTAACTCAAGGTCCTGTGCTCCCAGATAGGCTCTGTGCCACTGAACCATATCCCGAGCTTATATTTCTTTTTTCTTTTTCTTTTTTTGTGGCGGTACTGAGATGTGAACTCATGACCTCACACTTGCCAGGCCGGCACTGTGCCACTGAGCTATATCCCCAGCCCTCCCAGCCTATATTTCTATTCTTCATACAGCTTTCTTTCCATAAAATTGATAAGAATAGTCTTTCCTTAATATTTTGGTGAACATTGAAAATATTTTAATTGAATAAATGCTGCAAAGTATGGCTTCTACAAATCTAGGCAGCTTTGATATTACTTTACTTGAATATTGCATAAAGACTTAGATCATTATGTTAAGAATTAGATTAAATGAGTTAGAATTCACTTACATGTTAGCATTTTATAGTTCAGTTCATTAAATTGCGTGTATTATTTGTGAAGCACCAAATTAGGTACTTATTTTCTTTTTTACAATTTCAACAATGATTTTGGAACAATCTTTTTAAAGTGGAGGAGAAAAGAAAAAGAGGCAAAAAGAAAAACAGGAAAAGCTAGAAAATAATCCTTCACTGTAATTTTAAAAACAGTCCTTCAAAGAACAAAATAATCTCAATTGTCATTGTAGAACAAAAATCTTTTATGTAAATTATGTGGTTGGGGGTAAGATTGATGTTGTACAAAGTGTGGGGGAGTAGTGAGTGTGTGAGATTTCAGGTACTGTCATGTTGAATGGGATAAAGACAAATTATATTCTGCTCTAAGTATATCAAACTATATCAGTTTAAAGTGAAATAATAATTTTAGTGCTTTCAAGGAGTAATATTTTGATCAATCTAGGAAATTTTATCTATCCAATTTAGCTAACAAAAATAGATTTGAGTTGACAAAATTTAAACAGCACTTCAACTAAAATTTCATTAGAAGTAGAAAAAATTAGAATTAGAACAGCCATTGTGAAGAATTGCATTTAGATATTGTATGATAACTCCAAATATTGTATGATAACTCCAAAATGTTTACTACATCTTGGTTTGCACTTATAGGCAATATATTATGTATTTAATCTCTATGAATAAACGCATGAGTTGATGAATCACACCTGAAGCTCTAAGTAACTTCATTAATTAAAATAAAAATATTTGAAGGTATAGTACTAATGATCATAAAGTATGTTTTACTGAAATGTAATAGTTACCTTTACAAATGCAACTATCTTCAAGGAGATTGTTGCTAAGTATAAGGAGTTCATCACAAAATCCATGAGATTCCACCAATCATGGATGTAATCTTGAAGTCCACCATCCCACATCTGTTTAATCTCTCCCCATATAAAACCTGCAAGTATGGAAAGATTCATTGTGTTATTTTCAATTAAATCACTGCAAATAGATCTGTCACTTAATAATTATAGATAGTGAAACTGCAAGAGGCCATGTATATATATTGGATACAACATCTATTTTTATAAGTAATAATACTGAGTTCTGACATCTTTTCAGACTTCTGGGACATTGGCAGTTCTAGAAGATTCTGATAGGTCAGTTTTCTTTTTTTGTTCACTTGAAATACTTATTAGGATAACAGTGCTTTAATTAAACTATAATTCCTCTGTAATTTTTCTCATGAAAATGTCACATTTTCTGATAAATGAATACCTTGAAACATTTTCTACCAAGTCTAAATGACTCAGGTATTTGTGCAAAGCAACATATTTAGCAAATAACCTGCTTTAGAAATTCATCAAGGAACTTTACTGTGCTTCTTTAGTCAATTAGCACCCTTAGAGTTCTGATTGCAGTCTCAGGGAAAGGGTTGTTACAACGTTCATGATAATGTATTAAAATAGTATTTAACAAAACTGTTTTCAAAACTGTATCCAGACAAAATATAAATCCATTTTCTTTATTATGGTTACATTTAAATAGAAAATACTTTAAAAAATTCCATGAGGGGCTTATGAAATATCACTGTAGATCATTATTTTATTTCCACAATCCTGTTAAAACACATTACAGTGTTTTAAAGCCTAATCACGAGCAGTACATTAAAGTATTTAGAATAAGGATACTAAAAAGATAAATATGGTACTATAACTATTAATATGAACAACAATGTGATATCTTTAAGATAATAGTAATTCAAAATCGAAAACTCCTTACAGTGAGTTTGATACCTGCTGAGAATGTAGTAAGGTAGAACGTGTACTGCCCCTACTAGAAGCAAGAAAAAGTCAGATTACCTATACAAATCATGACTTTTCATGCATTCATAAGGAAGATAAGAAATCAAAGGATCCAAACTTCAAAGAAGAACATGTTTCTCCTAAAAAATTAAACATGTTTGTGAGCCTTTAACTCTGCACAGGGTCGAGACACTGGCACCATCCTAAGACTTGGTGCCAGGGATGTTTTTTAAACTTCATATGGCTGAGTGTGAGCAGACCCAAGAAAACAGAAGCCCTTAGAAGGCACAGACAGAAAAGTTTGCATCAGGTTCTATGCCATAGACCCCATCCACTGGAAGAACAGAGAAGCTGCTTCTGTAGGAAAGATAGAGGGCCATACCCTGGCCTCTCCCTCATACAGAGCAAAACATGGAAAGGCAAGAAATACACTCAGGCTTTAGGTTTGCACCTGCACCACTAGACATCTCCTACCCCTTCAAGGATGACAAGAACTCCGGCAAGTATATGACCTTCAAAGTGTGACTGCCACACAAAGCTGCATATGGATCCCTCCTAATGCCCAGAAATATCCATCATTAGTGCCCAGACACAGGACTTCTTAGTCTGATCTTGCATCAAGGAAACAAAGAATCTTTCTCCCCTTACCCCTATCCAGGCCCACAAAGAGCAGATAACAAACAGAAGCTGACAAGAAAGATACTAGTAAACAATGCAATGAATAATCAAAAAGTTCATATATCGTGATCACACAGGTTTCATTCCGCAACACAAAGATAGTTTGGCATATGCAAATCAATAATTGTAAGGCATCACATAAACAAAAGCAAGGACAAAAATCTCATGAGCATTTAAATAGATGTAGAAAAAGCCTTTGACAAAATCCACATCCTTTTATGAGTAAAAAAAAAAGACACTGAAGAAAATAGAGAAGAACCTTATCACAATATGATAAAAGCCATTTGTGACCACCTTACGGCCAACATCATCATAAATGGGAAAAAAACTGAAAGCCTTCCCTTTAAAATCAGAAAAAAACTCAATAATATCTACCATTAATGCTCCTGTTGAACATAATATTCAAAAGAAAAGTAAAGCACTTAGACAAGAAAAAAAAGAATGAGGGGTGTGTATAGAAAAAGAAGTCAAATTATCATTATCTGCAGATGATATGATCCTCTATGTAAAAGACCTCTAAAATCAACCAAAAGTCTTATAGAATTAATAACCAAATTCAGTAGTCAAAATCAACATGCAAAAACCAATAGCATGCCTGTACTGATAATAAACCCACTGAGAAAGAAATTAGGAAAAAGATACTGTTCAAACTAGCAGCAAAAAAAATTAAATATTTGCAATTAACCTAACTAAGAAAGTGAAAGGCCTCTACAATGGAAACTGCAGTATTCTGAAAAGACATCTTCAGTACTCTGAAAGACACTGCCTGTGCCTGGATAGGGGAAAGATAGCCAGAGAGGGAAACTTCCAAAATTGTCATATTAATTTAACAAAATCTCAATCAAAATTCCAACAGCATATTTCAAAGAAGTGGAGAAAGCAACCGTAACATTCATATGGAACCAGGAGATACCCAGAATATTTCAAAACAACCTTAGTAAAATGAGAAAAGCAGAAGATATCAACATCTTAGGATATGAAGTTACATTGCAAAGTTACTATGAAAAAAAAAAAAAAAAGAAAACACCCAGCATGGCACTGGTAAAGAAATGGATATGGTGATCCATGAAAGGAACAAACAATGCAGAAGAAACCATAAGTTTATTATACAATTTGATTTTGACAAAGGGGCCAGAAATGTCTAGTGGACAAAAGCTATAAGTGGTATTGGGAAAGGTGGCTGTTCACAAGCAGAAGACTGAATCTCTACCTGTATTCCTCACCATGTATTAAACTAAAATCAAAATGAATCAAAGAACTAAATGTCAAACAAGAAACACTTAATTTTCTGTGAGACAAAATAAATAAAACTTGAAGATATAGGTCTAGGCAAGGACATTCTGACCAGAACTCCAGTTGCACAGGAAATAGTTCAAAAATTAACAAATGGGATCATATCCAATTAAATGGCTTCTGAATGCAAAAGAAACAACCAACAGATTGAAAAGACAGCTTACAGAATGTGAAAAAAAATGCCTGTAATTCCTCAGACTCATAGCTAAAATATACAAATAACTAAAAAAGATTATACAGTCAAAAATAAAAGACCCATCAAGAAACGGGCAAGCAAAATGAATAGATACTTGACAGGAGAGGTAAAAATGGCCACTAAATACATAAATAACTGCTCAACATCACTAGCCATTAAAGAAATGAAAATTTTGACAACACTGAGATTCTATCTTACCACTCTATGAATGGCCATGATGAAGAAATCAAATAATAATGAATAGGCAAGAGGCTGCAGGGTCAAGGGAACCATGCTACACTACCGGTAAGAGAGTAAACGAAACTAGTACAATCATTATGGAAACCAGGATGGACAGTTTCCAAAAGACTGAAACCAGAAATTTCATTTGAACCAGCTATTACACTTCCGCATATCTTCCTGAAAGAGTTACAGACATCATACTACAGCAATACATACAAATCCATGTTTACACCAGCACAGTTGTGTGCAGCTGAATCTTGGAAGCAGCCCATAGGTCCAACAAGAGATGACTCGATAAAGAAAACATGGTATTTATATACAGTGGAGAACTACTTTGCCGTAAAGATAGACTTGAATCACTTGTAGGAAATTTGATTCACCTTGAAACCATAATGCTAAGTGAAATAAATCAGACATGCAATTAAATACCACATGTTTTATCTTATAAGTAAATTCAAAATATAAATAAAGAGCAAAGCAAAAGATAATAGGAAGTAGGGAGATCTTTTTCAAAGGGAGAGGACATCAAAGGATGGAGGGAGGGGTGGGTGCGAGGAGGGATAGGCGATGCAAAGAGAAACTGGGATGTGTATGCACACATAACAACTCCACAGAAACACACCAATGTAAACACTATGTCCTGCAAACTGGTTAAAAATAAAAAAGGTGGATATCAAGAGCTAAGTTGAGGGAGGAAGGAGGAAAGAGAAAGGGATAAGAGGGCTGGGGAAATAGCTCAGTGGCACGGTGCCCGTCTGCCAAGCATGAGGTCTTGAGTTCAATTCCAGGAACCAAAAAGAAAAGATAAAGAGATAAAACAGAAATAAAGACATTACTTAAAAAATTATAAAACTATAATGCAACTGAAGACTGATTTCAGCTTAAGTGTAGGGGCTCTTTTAAATTTTATAGTATACTACTGTTTTTTTTTTTTTTTTGTACTGGGAATCGAACTCATGACCTCAGGCTTGCCAGGCAAGTGCTTATGCCAGAGCTATATCCCCAGCAGAAGTATACTGCTGTTTTACTGTAGATTTGATGTTTAAACCTTCATTTTCCCTCAAGGTCTTTTTCATTAGCAAATCTCTCTTGAGAGGTTTTTGAGGATGGGGAAAAAATTAGGAAAATGATAATATTTGCCCACTTCATATTGAAGAAAGGTGTCTATCAAAATTAAAAGTGATAATAGTTTATATGCAATGAATTTTGAAGTTGGTGGGAAGCTTACAGTTTATTTTATCCAATGAGGAAAAATACAGGTAAATAATTTCCTCTGCCACAACCATGGTGCTTTTCATACATACCTGAATGTGGCACTAGCACCCGGCAGATAATCTCAGTTTACACAAGATGACTAAAGGCCTGAGAACCAGGGTAACTAATGATAAACTAGTAGCTAACACAGAAACTGGAAAGGCTCTAAATCCTCTATGCTTGAACAACATTTAGATATTCTCAAGATTTTACCATGTACCGTAGTTGTGTTGTCTTTCTGGAAATTTTGCCAGTTACCAAAGATTTGAGGGTGTGTGTGTGTGTGTGTGTGTGTGTGTGTGTGTGT
>PVLD010019244.1:0-36930 GCA_004027595.1 Dinomys branickii | reverse complement strand
GCATTCTCTTTGGACCTGTTTCATTCTTGGTAATTCATTCCTAAATTGCTCTTGTAACGTTTCCATTTGTTTCCTATTTTCTTCTAGTCTTTTGTCTACTTCTTCTCTATGTGTACGGAACATTTCTTCCATCATTGTTTTCAGCTCGTTTTTTGTCTGAGAGATCATTGCAGGTATGTGGCTTATTTCTGCTTTAAGCTCTTTTATGGCCTGTTGGAGTTGTTTCATTTCGGATGCAATCGTTTCATAACTTGTAGGTATGTGGCTGCCTGGTTCCCCTGTATCCTCCCATTCAAAGCTTGTTCTGGGTGGGGTTGAGTTCTGAGACTGCGTTTTGTTCTTCTGTCTTCCCATTTTTGGGTATCAGATTCAAAATATTGAGCAATAAATTCCCCAGGCAGTTCAGTAGGCAAAGGTCTGCTGCAGAGGCTGCTCCAATGACTTCTCTTCGGGGGAATGTCCCTTAAGCTTTCTGCTGAGAGTTCCACTTAAAAGGCTGTTCAGATGCTGGTTTGCTACTCCCTACCGAGAGACCTGGGTGGGGTGAGTAAGACCGCTCCCCCACCCTCCCAGGGTTCCCTGCAGGTATAGGGATGGATCTCCTCCCCCACTCGGTGATCTGGTCGCAAGCGCAGATAGCTCACCAGTTTTCGGAGTCCCTGCAGGCAGGAAGGTTCCAAAGTGCCAGTTTTTTGTGCTATGCTCGTGATCCGCTGCTCGCAGCCACTTCTGCTTCTTCGTGCTCTCCGGGTCTGGGGGAGGGAGTGGGATGCTCTGCTCCTCTGCTCCTTGCGCCGCCTTGGCCACGGACTGCAGGCCGCTGAGCTTCTTTGTCTTTTTGAGACAGGGTCTCACTATGCAGTTCAGGCTGGCCTTGAGCTCACTTTGTAGCCCAGGCTGGTCTCAAACTCACAAGGATCCTCCTGCCTCAGCCTCCCAAGTGCTGGGATTACAGGCATGAGCCACCACACCTGGCCTGATTAGCGTAGTCTTGATGTTAGAATGACTACTTCTCCTTTGGTTTTCATTTCAAAAATATTTTAAAATTCATTTTTAGTAATACACAGTTCCCACACACAGTGAGCACGTTAGTCGCCGGAATTGTTCGCCTTCATTCTGCTTTCCTGCATTCCCTCTCCTCAGCCCTCTTCCCCTCCCATCTACAAAAGCTTTTTTTCCATTCTTCTTTTAAAATCCTTTTCCCTCCATTCCTTTCCTGCCCCTTCCCTCCTCTCTGTTCTTCCCGTTTGAGTATGTTCTTCACTTTTCCCAATATTTATTTCCATTTTGCTCCTTCTTTACCCTTTGGATTTTTAGCATAAGAGAAAGAATGTGATATTTAAATGTGTGTGTCCGATTTAACTCACTCAACATTATGGTCTCGAGGTGCCTCTAGTTACCTAAAAATCACTTGTTTATCTTTCTGTATGGCAGAGTAGCACTCCACTGTATATAAATACATTTTCTTTAGCCATTCATCTACAGATGGGCACATGGGCTATTTCCAAGATTTAGCTATTACAATTGTGCTGGTATAGGAGAATGGGAGGAAAAAATAGCAACAAAGCTTTTGGAAATAGGGTAAGAAAGGCTGCAGGGGGAGCAGAGTAAGAAAAATAGGAATTATTCATTGTTTTTTGAATGTTTGTATCTTGCTAACTTTGGCTTTGTCAAAATTGTTTTAGCTACTCCTGTTGTTTTCCCACGTAACTTTTAGAATTATCTATAGCTACAAAAATAATCTTACTGGGACTTGATAGAAATTGCTGCCAAGCAACTCAAGTCAGCCCAACCATTGTGTGAACTGGAATCCACATGAAACTAGTGACTTTGCTTCAGGCAGTGGTGTTGGGAACAAAATTTCCCCCAGTGAAGTAGCTATAACTTTTCAGGTAAGATTGAGATACTGGCAGGGCCAGGTTACCTGGATTCTCAATAATGTTGCTCCTACGTGACTAGCAAGGCCTGCTGGACTCTTTCCAATTTATTTAATTCTTTAATTCAAATAGAACCACCGCAGTGTCAAGCTGTCAGGCCAGCAAGTTACAAGGCCTGTATGGGTCAGGCATTCAATTTCAAGAGCTTAGCAGCAGGTAAGTAGCTGCCACCCCGTAAGTGGTTGTATGTGGTAGCTGTGGCAGGCAAGCGCTGCTGCCGTCTGGGCCAAGGCCTGAGAGCCCTGGCTCTACCATGAAGTCTTTATGAGCACTGATTTCTCTTTCTCTCGGATTCTGTATTATTTTTGCCAGGGAGGAGCCAAAGACCTGTCGAGGAGCAACTTACCTGCCCCAGTATCATTTCTGTCCCATGGCCTGTCCTGAAACGGAGAATCTCACTGAAAATGATACAGGGTAAGCAGGCACGACATACCAATCCCCCTACCCATACAGACATGGAAGCCATGTGGCTGTGGAATTACCTCGAAGGACTGCACCCACAGGACTCTTTAGCTTTCTTTTCCTACCTGGGAGCATGTCCAAAACCAATTTCCATGACAGGAACATCCTGCGGGGCTGAGAATGTGTGTGAGCTCCATGTGGAAGGAGTCACAGATGCCAGACTGGGGCACATCGTCCCCAACCAGGAGGCTGGGGCGCCCGGGTAACAGAAGAGGGTAGCTGTGGAGAAGCAGCTCCCCGGCTTGTTTTGTCCTGTGGCCCTGGCTCCAGGTGAGGGTCTGAATGCTTCACCCCGATCAGCACCCAGAGAAGCGAGGCACCAGGGCTTCCTTCTCCCCTTGGCACTCCTGCACCCGGCACCCTGCTACGGACAAGACGGCCGTCCAGGGCCAGAGCCTCGCCTGCTGTCTGCGCTGCCCTTTTAGGTAGAGCTCTGCAGTCACTTTTGCATCTGAATAGGGCAGCAACACGGTTTTCAGTCCACCCAAAACTCAAGGTTATTATTTTGGATCCATTTAAGCTTATACTTAGGGATTCATTGACTCAGCAGTCATAGCCACAGGGCTTTTCAGCCAGCCAGAGAGCTGCTGTCCTAACAGCATCCCCTCTCCTGCCCACCTGGTGGAGTCACAGTGAAGGCGCCGCCGAGACAGCGTTTCAGTCTTGCCTGTAGCCCCCAGGCCTCCGCATTCTTAGCTCCTCCTCTCTCTATTAGCTCCACCCCTGCTCACTAACAGGTAGGAGAGTGGGAACTCTAATCTCTGCCAGCCCTCACTCAATACCTACTGCTCGTGTGAGAGCCTTCGCTACCAGATGCTCGGAAGCCTTACATCTCCATGGCTCATACTTTTTTCTTTTCTTCTCCTCCTACAGATAATCATGCCAACATTGCATCCTTGACACCAAAACTCTTGGGCCTGGGACTATTTTACCCCATTTATAAACCAGTTAAGCTAACCAGTTACAGTCCTATCCAGGCTGACAGAGACATGAGGCTCCTGAGTTAGAGGCAAGGGACTTCATCAGTGACAGCAGTGTGCAGAAGACACATCAGCATACCTGGGTCAGCTCCCCATGGTAACTCAAAGGGCTGGATGGACAGTGGGCACAGTGGCTTTGTGCTGTACCAAGGAATACTGAGCTATATTAGCAAGTAGTTAACGTCTGCTCCCTTGTCCTCCAAGCTTCCAGGTACATGCATTCCAAAAGACGGCTCTAGCAAAACTATTGTCTGGGACCTGTGGTCTAGGCACCCAGCCAAATGGGTAGGTGCCCAAGAAGACTGACAAGAATTATCCTTTTCTGTGTTGCTGTCACTCTTTCATGTGTTTGTTGCTTAACCTGTCCATATGCAGATAGCTCACATAAGATAGGCCATAAGTGAGAGCCTATCTCAAAAAAAAAAAAAAAGCAAACTTAAATGTCTGATGAACAAGGAGGGCTAAGAGCTGTCATCAGGAACACTGTCCAATCAACAGTTTCAAGGACCAAAGAATAATTACTTCTAAGGTTTGGCCACCACTCAGTGTCAGGCACTTGGCAATTGTAAGTGGAATGGAGAGCTACAGAAATTTATCTGGTCCATCTTTCTTTACAAATTCTTACTATTATCAGTTCCCAAAATAAAGACCATCACAAAACACAATGTTTCTAGAAAGCAATCTAATTTTCTGATGGGAAAATGACAAAGATACAGTACAGCATTGATCGAGGGATCACACCTTGGACACAGGGCTAAGATGAAATTACTCCTCAGTCTAAGAACCAAGCACATGACGGTTATTTTCTCAATGGACTTTTCAGCCTTAAAACAACCCTAAAATTTGTATTATGACTTAATATTTAGATTCTGAGGTTTTACTCCTTTGAGACACACTGTCTTAAAAATAGACCAAACTTTAAGCCTGATGTGATGGTGCACACCTCTAATCCTAGCACTTGGGAGGCTGAGGCAGCAGGATCACTGTGAGTTTGAGGCCAGCTTAGGCCACAAAATGAGCTCAAGGCCAGCCTGAACTGCATTTGCATAGTGAGAGCCTATCTCAAAAAAAAAAAAGAGCAAACTTTAGCAAGTCCTATATTATAATTCAAAACTGCTTAAGTTCAGAGAGGTAGGACTAGAAAAAAATAAACATGAGATCAGCGGCTCCCATAAACAGCATTTAAGGGACAATTCAGCATACTTACGTTTCAGATCCACCAAATGAAATGCTTAAATAAAGCATGACTTTAAGTGACTGCTATAGGCAGACTTAAGCCGGTGGTCTGGAGTTTACCTTGTGTTCACTGAAACCCAGATGCCAAGGCTTGTTTTGATGACTCATAAGGGAAGGAACAACAAAGTGGTGGACAGGGCAGGGCTTTCTATTCACACAGCAGGAGTGTTTCTTCCCTAAGCAGTTTCACAAAACACAGCTTGAAGTTCTCTCTTTTCTGTGTGCTTCTATGAGAGATTTCAAGGAAAAAACTGTAACACAGCTACAGTGATAAAAATACAATAAGCATTGAAACAGACTTTTAACGCAGTGTCACGCAGTGCTGCCAGATTTACCTTTGGGGGTATAAATGCTCAGGAAGGGGGCTACTCTAAAAAAATACTAGGCACTGATCAATTATACATTAGAAACAAAATCCCAACACATTGGAAGGGATTTAATCTGGAGAAAATTTAGCTTCCTGACTTCCTTAAAACAAAGTCTATAATGTAATGAGACAAAATGGAAGTAGTTTAAGTAATAAATGTTTAATCAAAGAACTTTACATATTATTAACAGCATTCTTTTGGCCAAACATCTACACGTTTGTAGAATCCTACTGTATATAAAGTGGGAATGTATCAAGTATAGACTATGAAAGTGCAAATAACAAGTCAAGGTTCGAGTAACTTCTTTTTTACATTATAAAATTAACTTGTTTACAAAATAGGCTTTGCCAAACTTTTTACTGAATTGTAAAGTCAACGACTATGTTGTTTTTAAAATATGTACCAAGGAAATACAAACTGGATAATAATCAGTTTTCATGCTCAGGAGAGACCAGCACAGAAACAAAGGAAACTGCACAAGGTGCAAGGAAACCAGAACCTGCCACCAATGCCGTCGTCACACACAGCGCTCCTTCTCACCTGGCTGCACCGCGCAGCATGCCTCAACGCGATGCAAAGTCTTTCTACTGAAAATTACACAGTGGTCTAAAAATGAATGGTGTTAATACCTGTAGTCCAAAATAAATTTGTAAAAAATCCTTTAATGGACTATTTCAGTTTAATATACAGTAATACACTGTAGATAAAGTTAATATTTCCCCCACTAACTTTAACAGGGATTGATATCAATGTATCTGATAATTAGAGAAATAAAAACTAATGACTTTTAATATCCACAGCATAGGAGCAATTCCCACACAATTTATCTTAGGGGAACTAATCTGGGGAATATTCAATACTCTAATGTCCTGGCCATATTAATTCAAAGTACAAGAATATTTCAAAAACCGGGTTCAGAAAAAAAAATAATCAACAACTGTAATCACAAATCACATGGATATCAGTACTGATATAACCTTTTACCCAGCCTGGGACTTAGTTGTATAAACTCAGGACAGAAATTTTGGTGTCTGTAGATTTCTGGTAACAATCTGACAAAACATTAAATGGAGTGTTGTGCATATCTATTTTGTTTATGTTACGTTAGTTTCCATAATATGTAAGTAAACAACCATTTCAACAGTTTACTCTAGTTTTAATTACACACTGTACCATTGTATCTTAATTATAGCTAAGACCAGTATTTTCTTTACAATAAGACACTGATAACTAGGAAGTTGACTTTTTTCAATACTAAACACTAATCACACAGCAAATGAATATTGTGCAAGAGAACAAACATGTCAGCATTTGCTACACAGGCAAACATACTGAACATTTAGTTGTTATGTTTACTGTAAAGGCAAGGCCATGGGTGGTTTTATGGAGGTCTCTGCAATTCATAGCATAGTTACTTCAGAAGAGACACTGAAATTTGAATTACTGACTTATTAACTGGCAACTATCCATTTAGGTTAGGCAAAGGCACAGTAACATGTTGCGCAGGATGTTTTTATTTAAGTTTTTAATTGTGGGATTTACTATAACTTGTGAAAACTCCACTTTTTTTCTATTTTATAAAACACCATTAAAAGTAATTGCACCCATTAGTAATTAGAATGCACTGTAAAACTGTGAAAACAAAGAACTATGATTGCACTTCCAATAAAGTGTCTCTTAAAATACAGCACCGCTGTTGCTAATCAACTGTATTTTAATATTAAAATAAACTGTTTTTTTTTTAACAGCAGCATTAGGTTTAGTTAACTTAAGCTACAGGCTACATTTATTTAAATGCAGTCTCCATGGTAACAAAAGCCTATTCAATTCTGGAATATCACCGCTACCGAGTGGCACCTCTGACTCCCCAGGACGCTGACACTGCCCCAGGGCACACCAGGACGCTGCACACCCAAATGCCTTGTTGGTCAGCGCACAAGTTAAGAGTTTGGCACGATGGACTGTAAATCGACATGAGAAGAAACCTTTGATTAATCATGTGGAAATTAAAACTAATTACACGGTGGTGGATGCAGCACTAAGAGAAGCCCTGGACACCTCAATTCACATTGCTCAGACAAGGGAGGAGGGAAGTCACGGCAGAGACCTCAGAGCAACTGAGGACACGGGCGTTTGCAGACCTGCTCAGACAAACTTCCAGAATGAAGACAGCTACTCACTTCTTTCTTTCTTTTTTTGGAAAGCCACCCAAAGATTAGGGTATAAGCCTTTGATTGAAATGTTCAATTTAAATACTGCCAACTCTAGGCTAAACAGAGTGCTGCATTTTCTTAGAATGTAGAATACAACCTACTTATTCCATTTGTGTTTCTCTTGCTTTCCTGCTCTTCTTTTTGTCAGCAGACTGGAAAAGCCACCCAATTAAATACAGAAGAAATCCCCTGCAAGGCTCAGAAGCGAAACTACCAGTAGAGGGAGCTCCTTTGTAGCCAACCCGAGCGCAGTGGTTATGCTCGCTTGGAACTACCCGGGTCCGCGTCTCTACAAAGCTTACTCCAGCTTTCCCACCACCCGGAACTGCACAGCACGTGGAGCCAGACGGATGTGGGTCACACTAAATGTACTTGGTCAAGCCGCTCACAGGAGGCTTCAGGGGCTTGACTTGAAATAGTGGCACCGTTCTCTTCGTTGGCTGCTTCATTACCGCTGTCACCAGCTTGAGATGACGTCTCCCCCGCCAGAACATTTTCTCCCAAAGCGTTTTCTTCTTTCTGCGCCCCTCTGCCTTCAGTGGCAGCAGCATCTTCACATACCGAATCTTCTGGCGGCTCCAGCTCCACACCCCTCATCGCTTCTGACCCATCTCTGACACAGGGGAGGTGAGAATCCACGCTCATTTCTGTAGCTGCTGGGGGAATCAGGGCAATGCTCTGAGGGTTCATATCATGAAACCAAGCCATGATATTGCCAAGAAGATTGTCACTGATACTGGGGTCCTGGTCAGTTGAGTCTGGGTCATCAGATGACGGACAGAAATCACTTCTTGCCTCACTGACAGGATGTGAACTCAAGGTGTCAGTTGAAAATGGGTCACTTTCTGCTCCTAGTCTCATGAGGCTGTCACCAAGTTCCAAAAGCTCAGAGCTGCTCAATGCAGCTTGAGGGCTATCGGTATTCCTGGGGATGGAGTCCAGCCTGGATGGCAGAGAAGTGCCTATAGCTCCTAGGGACGCTTCATGACTGAGGAAGTCTCTTGTTTCTTCACCAGCGGCCAGCCCAGACTCTTGTAGTGACAACTGTATTGCAAGAAGTATATTGGGATCGTCTTCATCTAAGGAACTTAGAGCCTAAGGCAATAGAAAGTGAAACCACTTTAGAATGTGAGGAAGGGAGAAGTAATTTAACGCAACTTGACTTACCATTTTTCCTTTATCAAACAGACGCTACTTGTATTTATACAAATGAATAACTTTATTATTCAAACCCTACTATAATTTTCTCCTGGCCCATAGGATGTAGAAAAAAAATACCTCAGGTAAATCTGAAATACAGGACTCTTCTCCTATAGCACATTTTTGAAATAAAAATTTGACAACGGAAGGAAGAAAAAGGAAAGCAATATACATAGCAATGGGAAACTACGCTACAGAGGGAGAGCCAAAGCGCAGGCAACGGGGCTGCCCAGCGCCGCTACCGGGACGGGGTCCTGGCGCTCAATTGGGCTGCCCAGCGCCGCCACCAGGAGGGGGTCTTGGCGCTCAAAGGGGCTGCCCAGTGCCGCTACCAGGAGGGGGTCCTGGCGCTCAATTGGGCTGCCCAGAGCCGCTACCGGGAGGGGGTCCTGGCGCTCAATGGGGCTGCCCAGCGCTGCTACCAGGAGGGGGTTCTGGTGTTCAGAGCGCCTGGCAGGGGCACGGTCCTGCAGGGAAGAGCTGCGCAGTGCACTCACAGAGGCAGAACTTACCACAGATGCACCAGGCCTGCGGCTGCCGCCACCCTCCGGAACATCTGCTTTAAAACAATTGGTACAATAGATGATTTAGTGACAAGTAAGGCTTGTTCTGTCCGTCTATCTATTTATCTGTAGATATCTATCTATCTATATCTATCCATCCATCTACAGGGTCTCACTACATAGCTTAGGTGGGTCATGAACTCATGGCAACTCTCCTGCTTCAGCCTCCTGAGTATTAGGATTACATGCGTGGCACCATGTTGGGTCCATCTTGCTATTTAAATTGGCAATTTCTCTTTCACTGCTAGTGGATCTGTGCCTCTCTGGAATTTCTCAGCAATACTTGTCTCACTGTAAGCAGTAATATGTATCTAGTACTATTACTTCATATACATGATTGGGTTTTTACATTTGTGTTTGCACTCTACAGCATTTGCTTTGGGACTCCAAGTGCTACTATTCGTTTCTCTGTTATTTTTCTTAAGTAGTAACAAAAAAAGTTTTTTATTTTCAGATATCTTAAAATTAGAGAATCTGGAAAACATATATCTCTTTTAAGGAATGTCTCTAGAAGAGCAAAGGCTAGGAACAAAGCCCCAGTACCAACAGTGCCTGCCGGCTTCCTGGTGCTCCTGAGGTGCTCCAGTGCTGTCCACACATTATCTGATTTTCCGCTCCCAGTGAGGACACGGCAGGCGCTTTATGAGCTCTTCCGATGAGCACACAGCGGCTTGGACAGGTTAAGTCACTCAGGTACAAGCTAATTGGCAGCCTAGCCCGCACCTAAACCTGGGCTGGCCTGACCGCAGCATGCACTCTTAAGCCCCTTGGTTTTTTGTACCTCATGACAGTAAAAGCAGCTACACATTAACAGTGTATCGGAATTATAAACGCACAAACGCCAGGATCAGCCAGTCCTAGCACTCACGGGAACCAGAGGAGGATGCGCCCGGCTGCAGCTCACCTGGGGCGTTCTCCCTTGGCTCCTCCTGGTCCGGGGGGCGACTGAGCAGACTGTGCACATCTCCCCGACGGCGCTGCCTGTGCCTCCTCCGGTACTGAAATTCAGCATATTCCTGCATAAACCAAAGGTTACAAAATACAGGAGAGCATGCAATTTTCTAAATGCAAGTAAAACAGAGATACCCGCCTACCCTCAAGGAGAAAATGCGTGATTTAATGTATATATTATTAAATCATTTGGTCTAAGGGGGGGAAAAGCTTCAAAAACTTCAAATTTTGTCATGCTAAGGAAATGGAAAAGGCAAAATGGAAAAGAAAATTTCCCAAGAGTCATTACAAGTCCTTACAAGTGTCTAGATAAACTGGGAATGCTGGAAAGCCCCAGGGCTAGATACCACTGTTACTTCATACACCTGGTGATCTCAAGGGTCTGGTTATCTGATTTGTAACAGATACCACAAACATTTTACCACCATAAATCAGGCTCTCTCTGGATTTTTAGTCTTAAAAAATGACTGAGATATATGCAACTCAGTCACAAGAGAAGTAAAAGAGAAACAACCACCAAAACCCCACGTGTGAACACACACACACACACACACACACACACACACACACAGAGTTAAGTACTTGCCAGATTGTTGAATTTTCTATTCTTTGGAATTATTACATACAGTAAACACAACTGAAATGACTAGATTAGGACAGAAAGAGAAGCTTTAAAAGATGTTAGCAGGTTTCTGTCCATTATTAACCCATATGTGGTGTTATGTACAACACAGGAAAGTGAAATGTTTTGTATTTTGCCTATGGGAAAAACACAGATTTAGGCAAAAGCCCATGAGGCTATTGTATTTATGACAGCAGTTTAAGGTTTATTATGACCACTGGTTATAACCTGGGTGGGTATAAGTGTATTTTTTCAGATTTTAGTGACAGAAAAGATAAGACTAAAAGAGGGGCTAGGGTGTATGACACCAACATAAAAGGACAAATTGTGAGAATGACTGTGTAATCTTCCAGTGGTACTACTAATTGGATTTATGATTATTCTAGCTACTCTAGAGTATTTAATGTATTTATATGGTGAAAGTATTAGGAATAAGTGAAGAGACAGTTTTTAATCACAAAACTTTCACATCATATCACTCTGGTTAAATTTATTTAAACTCCATCTATCTAAGTTTATTTGGACTCTTTAGTAAGAGTTGGGAGGAATCTTCTCAGGTTAGAAATCAAAGACTGAAAGACAGTAGTAGGGCCCTGAAGGGTTACTGAGGTGCCCAAACTTTCCTGCAGAGTACGGGCATCTTTGCTACTGTTTCCAGGGACCCATGACCCTACACTGGAAGACTGCTCATGCTTCTCTATAGCTTACTGAGCATCACATTTTCTTATACAAACATGCTATCAAAATTTTATCTCAAAAAAAAATTTTTATCTCAATTAATTTAACTTTATTGAGAATTTGCTTACATTGTACACTTGATAATGGTTAGAAAGTTATTCTCAATGACAAACTTTTACCTACAGAATGTGCATATTTCTAATTTAGGAAAAGCAAACAATTAAAAATGCTAAAGAAACCTATTATATTTCTAATTATTTTGATAGAAAATGCTCAAAACACATTCTTTCATGATGTAGCAAGTTTAAAAAAAAATTGTTCTCAGAAAATTATCTGAAAATTTTCAAGAAATTCTAATATCCCCTAGAAAGCATATGAAAAGGCTAGGCCACAGAAAAGACTTAAAAGTTCCAGACTGTATAGGAAAAAAGCTATGAGGAGTTTTCTTTTTTTAAGTAAGAATGCGCAGCATTTACTGAGTACCAATCTTGTACGTGCCTTAGTAAGATGCTTTACTTCTTCCAGAACCTCCACGGGGTGTCCCTGCCCATATCTGAAAGATGGACACAGGCTACAATCTTAGTAAATTATGGAACTAGGAGACCTGAATTCAGGTATTCTCAGACTTTGAGAGCATACTCTGCTCGCCTAGGTCCACTATCTATAAAGTAGCAGAAAACAAGTATTTGTGTCTGTCATAGACTTAATGCAATTTAATTTAAAGAGAGTAAGATGGAATTAACTTTACTGGAAAAAAAAAATTTAACCTAGGAATCTATTGGAGTTTGGTAACATTTTTTTCCCACAATCTAAAACAAAGAGCTAATTCTCAAAAACATAATTTTGGCAGTTACTTGATAGCCATATACATGCAGAATTTGAGAGTCTCACAATGTGGTAATTTTTTAGATTTTTCAGTAAAGTTTAAATAAAAGCACGGTAGTATTTCATTTGCCAATGACTTTAAAGAAAAGTAAAAGTGAATTAGATCATTTTTGTAAAATTTATTAATTCATAAAAATTTAAGTTCAAGTGCCAGCCATATTAGCAAGCCAAATATTTCAGGGTTTCTAAAGTTATTATCAGAGCCAGAAGGTGAAAAAATTTCATCCATATATTAAATTATTCTGCAAATATGTGAATTTAAAATTTTCACATTTCTAAGCACAAACCAATACAAAGCCCAAAAGATAATTGCAAGTTGAAAGAAGAAAGTATTTGACTTAAATAAGCCTCAATCACTTTCTGGATAGTAATAACTTTCACTGTCCTTCAGTTTCAAAAAACAAATGGGCTATAAAAGATACCTGAGGGTTTCATCATTTGTTCTACTACCTTCCAAAGAATCAAACTGAAGGACTGCCATAACATTAGCATCAAGTGGTACACTATCCAATAACGAGCAAAGGACAGAGAAGTAGAGATAACTGCTATGGTAAATCATTGAAGATTCACACGTAACACTGACAATCGCAGTTTAAATCTCAGAAGATAGCTGCATGATTAAGATTTCGCTGGTATATTTTTATTTGCCTGAACAATTTTCCAGCGTTAAGTGTTTTAGATATTCTATATTTTCAAATGGCACATCATAACAATAGCCAAAAAACAAGAGTGTGAAAGTTTGAAAGGGAACAAAAAAGCAACTGAGGAAAGCATTTTTTTCTGCAAAAATGTGAAATTTTACACCTTAGCAATTGATCATAAATAAATTCTCTTGATTGTTGCAATAATTTCAAATAGGTTGCTCAATAGATTAAGAGACTGAAATTAAACTAGAAACACAATTTTAATAAATGCTTTATCTCTCTTACCAAATTAGAAGCTATCTTCCAAAATTCTACACTATAAATTGGTCTAAGTTCTGTTTAGTAATTCAGAATAATAAAAGTGGGACGCATTTAATAATGCATTAATATTCTAATACCATAAATAGCGAAATATAGGCTCTGCTGAGGCATAATTTTTACAAAAGAAGAAGAAAGCATTGCCATTCTTCTCAGCAGGGTGTTACATAGCTGGGGGTGCAAATGCAAGCAGGGTTGCATTAAGGTGAAAATGTGAAACATACACACACCTATTTAGAGACCAAACCAAACCAAACCAAACCAAACCAAACCAAACCAAACAACAAAAAATCCCACCCCACAAAACAGTTACCTCAGGTGATGCAAATCCTAAATATTCCCAGTCCCATGTTCCACCAGCAAAGCTACAAAGAAATGATATATACCATATGATTTATTATCAGAACTATCAGGAACACCCAATCAGACCCTTGCCCTTTGGGTAATACTTTTAATTCTCCTACTTAGAACTTAATTATCAAAGCAGATTGACTATTACAATATAACTGAAAAGATACTTTCACTATTTCTCTCAAATTCTAGGTTGCTTTCTGTTGGTACAAAATGATGGAAAAAATAAGTCACCACATTACAACAAAGTATTTTATGACTACTTCTATATTTGTTTAATAAGTATATAAAATTACTTATACTTAGGTAAAAATAAGGTCCAAGAAATTTCTAATGCTCATAATCATTATAAATATGAAAATATGCTTCAATAGTGTAAGTATCTTAAACAAAACAACCAAAATAACTGTTCTTTCAGGGATGTTATCTTGATGACTTAAATAACTTTACTAACAGCAGACTTCTCATTTCTGTACAACTTCTTAACATATACCACCACAACCAGCTGGCAAAGTTTCCAAAGTCCCTATCAGGTCAATGACAATCATCAGATGACTGTATCTACTACACATTTCATTTTTTTTTTTTTTTTTTTTTGCAATACTGGGGATCGAAGTCAGGACCCAGAGCTTGCTAGGCAGGCGCTTATTCCACTGAGCTATATCCACAGCCAAGTATTCTCTCTTTTTTTTTTTTGGCGGTACTGGGGATCGAACTCAGGACCCTGCGCTTGCTAGGCAGGCGCTTATTCCACTGAGCTATATCCCCAGCCCTCTACTACACATTTCAAATGGTGCAATAGAATGACTCTCAACTATGCATTCAATAGAAATGTGAAATTAATCTAGCCTGATTTAGTCTGAGGAACTATACACCAATAAACAAAAAAGAAACACTAAAAAAAAATGGAAATAATAATGAGGACAAATGTCATTGAAAAGAAGTTAACATACTTTTATCAGCTACCAGGTTTTAGGTGTAAGTAACTTCCAAGTGTGTGAGGCTTAGGTGCGACTTGTCCCCAAGCTAGCCTGGTCTCTACAGCACACATCTCTTTTACCTGCGCCTTGGAGCTTCAGGTGAGTCTGCAGGAGCAACTCCACGTGCTACAGATGCCAGGAATTCTTGCCTCTTCTGCTGTACAAGGCATGCTGCCTTGATGATCTTGTGGCGAGGTGTGCGAAGGTAAGGCCTATTGACTTTTTGGGCAAGGTCTTCAGTGACCATTTCTAGGTCTGTCTATGGAGAGAAAAAAATAAAAAGATGAGTAGGTTAATAAATAACAAATCCAGACTCTATCCAGCTTCTCAGTTAGTTTAACTCTTGACATCAGCAATTAATTGAAATTTTAAAATGATTTATTTCATGTATTTTTATTTTTGTACATTTTTCCAGGTTAGGAAAGAGAAAAGATCAAATGTAAAATTACTTTAAACTCCGGAAAATAGCACTCAGTTGATAACCATTAATAGTAATGTAGTTGGTAGAGATTATGAAGATGTTGTTGAATACAGCAGCTGTTACAGGGAATTTGTAATTTTTTTGGGGGGGGTTACCAGCTATTGAACTCAGGACCTCACCCTTGCCAGCCAGGTGCTGCACCGCTGAGCTAAATCCCTGGCCCTGGAATTTATAACTCTTCTAGGTAAAAAAATTATTTCAAAGCACTGTACAAAACACGAGTCCATGGTGCACATTACATTTACACGCTTAAGGAACCTGAGGCAAGGCCACTGTGATTTGGGGTTAGGTCTGGAAGGCCTTACACAGAAAATGAGTTTTGACAGCTGAATGATACAGAATATAGGTTAGCAGAGGGCAAATCAAAATGATGACAGGAAAATTATAAAGGGGGAAGTCTGGTGACTTCAAAGGAAAGAAGAACTTACAGTGAAGTTCGTTGGGTGTGGTCATGTCACCTAACTTAGGTGTTTTTTGTTTCTTTAGTACTATAACATAAATTGGTAAGCAGTAACTTTCTAATGTAGTATGTAATCAGGCTGTTTCATCTTTGAAGATAAAATTTGTATTACATAATCAGAAACAGGTCAGCTTTCAGCTCCAATTAGCTTAAAGAAATGCTTTAAGAAATGTTAGCATAGCTCTGAATTCACCCAAACCCATAGCAACATATTTAAACATAAAGAAAATTTTAGTCTGTTACCAGTGACTTCTTTTTTTCTGATTTCAAGGCAAGATTTACTGTTACAAACACAGACATGATACTTGGTCTTAATAGAAAAGTGACATCAGATACACCCAGAATATGTTTAGCATTGAAATAAGCATCTGGGTTGACATAAAACACAAGTTTACAAGAAGCAGGAAGGCATGAAAATGTATCTTACATTTTGGAACATAACGGACACTTGGCTTTGAATAATATTTTGCTTGGATTATGCCCTTTATTACTCTTTTCATGTAAAATTTTAATACTTGTCCTGGGTTCTGACTCTAGCATTTGACTTAAATGACATTTCACACATAAATGTTTTGTGACTAGTATGCTTATTATGTATAGAATTTAAAATGGGGTTTGAGTATAAAATTTGGTTTGATCCTGATATAAACTATTCAAAGTTGTACATTTGAATTAAAAAAATTTGTGAAATTTCTACTGAAGAATGTATTAAAGTAATGTAAAAGTTTTACACGAAGCAGTGATGTGTTAATTGGACAGGCCAAGTACCTGAGCTGAGTGAATCACTGGCACTGCCGCTCAGGACTTTGCCTCTGAGCTCAGGCCATTCAAGCAGCATTGTGCAAAGAAAGTGACGCCTTCGAGACTGGAGCTGGAACTATACAAGCTGCTCAGAAAGCAGCTGCAGGGCAGTTGTAGAGGAAGACCCCATTACATGAAGATAAACCCTTTAGGTCTTATTGCTGAATTCCAAGTCACTTTGTGATCCTCAAAGGCCAGGATGAAGAGTTGAAAATGCACTGGGTGTGAACTGCACCTTGAACTTGCTGTGTCCTCTTAAACCTTTGATATAATGGCTGCTGCTCCTGACCAGTCCATCTCCTGGCCACAGGTGACCTCTCAGGACTTGGAGCAGAGCTGTGGGAAGCTGGTGTCTCTTGTGGTTGATGTGGCCCATCACAATGGACCTGTTGCACATGGCTGCAGGTTTATTCTGGATGGTTTTTAACAACTGGAGGAATCTGGGGCTAACGTGTGCTCTCGGAAAAAGAACCACTCTGGAGTGACACAGAGGCAGCTCATCCTGTACAGCCTGGCATGGTCCATCAGCAGGGTCACCAGCTGGATCCATGCCAAGCATGTCCACATCAAGCAGGATGCCACACATGGCTACTTTTCTCTCAGCCACTGGGACTTTGGGGCAGGATCGCATGATCAAGCAGAGCAGCCAGAAGACTTCAGCTATCATCTTTCTAGACTGGACTCCCGGGCCCTGGCTCATGTCTGCTCCACCTCGCCCTGCTCTGCACCCCTAGCCCGTTCATGCTGATGAGGGCAGCCTCAGCAGAAGCAGGCAATGCAGTTGAACAAAACCCAGGCAGGGACATCGTCCTCCTCCTCAGGGGACAAGTGTGGCCCCCAGTGATATCTTGGGATCATATATGTAGTACTGACAGTTGAGAACCAGAGGCAATAAAAGCCCTCAACAAAATATTTTTTCTCCTTGCTCCTCCTCTTCCCCTTCCTCCCCTTCTTTCTTTACCAGTGACTTAAAAGAAAAAAACATTTAAAAAAAAATTATTAGTCACACCCCAATTAGTCAAAACTTAAGAGGTTGACAAATGGAGAAAATCTGTTTTCCTAATAATAACTGTTACCATTTTAAATATAATGTAAAAACATCTTACTTGCATAAGTTCAAAAATTTCTTTCTTTGTGCTTTTAGGCTCTAAGAAAAATCCATATGGATAAGAACACTTGAGAATGCGTCGAGTTTTTAAGAGCACGTGAACGGCGTCTTCAATGAAGGTGGTATCTGGACAGCCTCCTTCAGCTACAAGGGAAGTGAGGCACAGGGAAATTACTTTTCTGTAAATATCATAAAGTTAACTAAATGACTGGTTTCTTTTTTTTAAAAAAAATCTCTTTAAAGGAACTAAGGAACTCTTTGAAGTAGTTGTATAGTATTTATCTGAACTTGACTAAAACCCTGTATAAAACACCAAGGTGTGACATGTTTGTATCTATGAGGAAAGCACAGGGCCCGCACAGGTCCCTGGAGGGAAAGCATACAGTGCCCCCAGACTCTGTCTCACCCCCCTGCTACACAAACATAGCTGTAGGTCAACCCAAAGGTTTCACACTGTACTAGACTTTTTAGATTATCCCTATAGGAATTCTGTTGCTTAAGAATTAGAGAAACAATGTCTTTCTTTGCTAACCAGCTTAATTACACCTCTCTCTTATATAGGATCTTTATAATAACTCTCTATATGTAGTCTATATAATTACCTCTATTTCAATATTATTAATTTCTCTACATATATTCTATATAATTATGCCTCTACAAAACAAAGCAAAGCAAAAGCAAAACACCAAGGAAAAAGATACCTCATCCTGAGGAATGACTGGACAACTAATGCTAGTACATACAAAACTTGAGGAAGAAAAAGAAAATGAGGAAATCTAGGAGGAGGACTGTCAGGGAAAAAGAAATTTCATTAATAAAGCAAACAATATTACAAAAGTCTAGCATTAGGGGCTGGGGAAATAGCTCAGTGGTACAAATGCCTGCCTGGTAAGCACAAGGTCCTGAGTTTAATCCCCGGTACCGCAAAAAAAAAAAAAAAAAAAAAAGTCTAGCATTTTTTTTTTAGCTGTAAGTAAATAGAAATTAAGCTGGAGAATTTAGTAAGTACTGTTGAAAATCATATTATTCTGCATGCCTCTTTGTCTGCTAATAGCATAGGCTGTTTTTACCTAAGAGCAGAAGACTAGTGTCAGGCAGAAAATGCATGTATATATACACAAACTGGTACATAGACCACCCTGAATTTCTTTTTTTCAGTCTTTTTGAGACAGGGTCTCGCTATGCGGTTCAGGCTGGCCTTGAGTTCACTTATGTAGCCCAGGCTGGTCTCGAACTTGCAGCGATGCTCTTGCCTCAGCCTCCCAAGTGCTGGGATTACAGATGTGCGCCACTATGCCCGGCCGCCCACCCTGAAATTTCCAAGTACACTTAGTCTGTAGGGCAGCTATCCGATCTGGATGTAAAAACAAACCAAACTACCCACTCTTCTTCCTTGCCCACTATGATATGTGTGAGAAATATGTGAAGTTCTTCCTCTTTTCCCATTTGTATATCTTTTAATTCTTTTTTATATTTTATTACTATGCTTCCTGGAACCTCCAGAATGTTGAATGAAGGCAGTAATTTCATCAGCAAATATTTACATTTACTACATGTGAAGCACAGTTCTAAACACTGGGGATACATTAGTGATGAAATAGATACATATCCCTGTTAAAGAATTATACATACTCTCGAGAAAATTTTCTTTTCAATTTTACTGTGGAAGATACTTACAAAGTTTGTACTGGCATCATTAATAGTGTCTATAAACTAATAGATAATGAGACTAAACTTCTGTTGACACTCTTGCCCCCATTCTAACTTAACTGACAGTTACTGCCTTAGGGAATACTATAGGGAATTATTCTCACAAAAGGGTATTTAATCTCATTATTTTAAATGGGAAGAAATGTAATTTCTTAAGATTTTTAGGCTTGCAATACAGCTTTCAAATATAAGCTATGGTTATTTTAAAACTGTGACTTTAAATAAACACACCTGTCCCCTGTGCGGTCACTGTATTATACTCTATGAACACTGCCACTCAATCTACATTCAGGAATGTTCTTTTACAACTTTCAACTTAGGACTCACAAGTTAGCCACTCTTACAGCTTTCTGTTTTTACCTCAATTTCACTATTTACTAGTAAAATGATCTCTCCCCTATCTATCATTGACTTCTACTTCAGTAGGCACCCTGCTAAACTTTCTCAAGAACCTAGGTACTCACTGTGTGAAAACTGGGCAGCACACGCATCTTTTCCTCTTTGAGGAGGCCAGGGCCGCCCCTCAGGACCCAACCACCCACTTTCCCAGCATTGCAGAGACCAGCCACGGCACAGGGTAAGCGAAACCACAACATATTTGTCCTTTTTGTCTGCTAACAGCACAGGCTGCACAAAGAGCAGAAGACTAGGTGTCCAGTGGAAAATGCAACAATGGAGACCTCTTCTAGTCTGTGCTCAGGGCTTTCAGAGAACTCAGAATGGTACCAGAAGGAGTTAATGGCTACAGTACAACCTTTAGGGCTTAATCTCCTGCCCATGAGATGACTGAGCAAGGAAGGGTATTTTACCTTAATTATCACACATACCACTGAGAACTTACTTTCTTTGAGAGCTCTACTCAATTGCTCCATCTTTTCTTTGGCTGTTTTAAGAAGGCGGTGTTCTAACTAAAGGAACAGAAATAAATAATTTAAACCATCCGCTTTATTTATTCACAATAGTGCAGCAGTTCAGCTCATCTGAAATGATTCGGGACATACCTGATAACTATGCTCATGGTTTTTAAATCTTGTGTAATAGTGCATAAATCTGTCAAGTTCCTGAAATCGTTTGTGTTTTTTCTCAGCCTAGGAAACAAAAGTCCATAGATGACTTTATTAAAATGGATGTTTTTGGGCTCATTTAAAATTTTTATTAGTAATAGGTAGTAATGCAGACAGATTTGTTGATTATTTCATTGAGAGAAAATAATAATCTATTTTAAAGTCTCCTAGAACAAAGTCTTACATTTGTATTGTCTGTGCTAAACCTGAACCCATGACCCCACCGTCAATGTTTTATTACATGGCTTGCTGTTATGGATTGATCTGTTTCCCCGTAAGATTCACCTGTTGAAGTCCTAACCCTTATGAAGAGGTAATAAAGGTTACATAAGATCATTAGGGTGGGGACCTATTCTGATAGGGCTGGTGCCCTCGTAAGAGGAAGGGACACTAAAGCTCTGTGTCTTTCCTAGGCAATGTGAGGACACAGGCTAAAAGCACGCTCACGGAGGCTGGAACCTTGATCCTGGGCTTCACAGCTTTTCCAGCTGTGAGAAATAAATTTCTGTTCTTTCTACTCTGTGGTAGCTGAGCAGACTAAGATAATTATTACATGCTATAATATAATGTTGCATTGTTAATATCATGTAAAATTGTTTTTAAGCTTTTACAGAAGCAGATTGGGATTGGAGTTTTCCTATCTTCATCAACAGAGAAGGGAGGAATGCAAGGGTACTCTAAAGTACATCCCACTTAGCACCTCCCTAAGATGAAGGTAGGGAAGAAAGTGCGAGATACTTGGCTCAGACCAAGGTCCCGGGCTAATCAGCTCTTTACCTCGGCCGTCATCCCCTTCGACTGCTCCTCCACGTGCTGGATGACTTCGTAGCGAGTACATCTGTAATAACCTCCTGTGGAAGAGCTGTGCTTTTTCCATTCTTCAAGACAAATCCAGCAAAAATCGTACTTGCACTTCAAAAGAAAACATATGCAAACGTCTCCCTATGTGAACATGCAAATGCTTTTTAGTCACCAATCTGTAGTCACTGAACAGTCCTGCCTGGGTGACCAGAAGCAAACCTTAAAGACAAGCCCTTCTTCTTGTGTTTCATTTTATCTGCATTATGGCAGGATGTGGGGGTCAGTTTAAAGTTATTTTTTGAAAGGATAAATTTAAATGAAAACCATAATATTATTAAGTAATCACAAAGAATCATCGAAAATATCAACAAGGAAGGCTAGGCTAGGGAATGTAACTCAGTGTTACACGTGGGGTGTCCTGGGTTCAATCCCTAGTACTGGAGGAAAAATAATAATATAAAAATAATAAAAACAGGTACTGAATAAATGTTTCATTTTTCAAGTATGTGGTACTCTTTCATTGATTGATCTGTTGTTCCATCAGACTATTTGGAAAAACTCTGGCAACTTTGAAAAATTTGCTTTAAAACTGAAATAAATTTAAAAGGTCACTAAGTAAAATAGCTGACATAAAATGTTTCTCATTTTAAAAACTTCACTTACTTGAAAATACATTTTTTCCTTTTGTGCTTATGGATTCTGAGTCAGAAAGATCTTCACCTTCCAAGTATATATGTTATCTTCTGGTACTTTTACCAGTACTTTTGGTACTAGTTTAGTTTTTTAAAGAAATATTTAAATTTTTGAGCCATTAGAGATCTATCTGGATGTAGTATGCAGCATGAACTCTTTTTTTCCCCATACTGCTGCCCAGACTTATCCTAATAATATTTACTGAACAGTTCACACTTCTCCACTGGGTAAGGATGCTACTGCTACCATATATAAAAACTCCCACACATTGTATGTATTTTCTGGACTTCCTCTCTGTTTTGTTTTCATGACTTGTTTATTCATAGGGTGCCAGCACCATACTGTTTTAGTTACTGAAGTTTTATAGTATGGCTTAGTATCTGACATGGTAGTTTCCTCTTACTGGTACTTTTCAAAGTTTTCTTAGTTACTCCTGCTTTGACTTCCCATATAACTTTTGAATGATGTCTACCTTGATAAGGAAACAAAAACTGTTGGTATTTTTGCTGGAATCTTTTTATTTGGGAACTCAGTTGTCTTTCCCCTTGATCGTCATCTTATGTTCCCTAAAGAGGGCTTACATTTTTTCAATGTAAGTCTGGCATATTTATTTTTAGATAAATGAGGCCTTTCAGCATATATTCTATCAGGATGTGAGTGGTACACATTACAATTATCATTTCCTGTATATTAATTTTGTACTCTACTACTTGAATATTTTTTGCAGATTTTCCATTGTATCTCGTGGATTTTCTAGGCATATAATTATGCCATCTGCAAAAAATGTAATTGTATTTTCTCATTTCTAAGTTTTATGTCTCTCATTCCTTCTTGTTGTCTAAACTGACCAGTATCATTCTCGAAATGCTAATACTATTGGTAATGGAGAGTATCTTTACGTTGCTCTGAAGGACAGGAAGACTGTCTTTAGTTTCTCCACAAAATACACTAGATTTTAGACTGAGCTAATTTTTTTTTTGGTATAGGGAATTGAACTCAGGACCTTGCACTTGCCAGGCAGGCGCTTGAGCCACTGAGCTATATCCCTAGCCCCAGAGCTAATTTATTTTTATTTTACTTTAGGAAGAATCTATTCTGTCTCTACTTGAATCTTATAAAGAAAGATTGTTCTTTTTTGTAAAATATCTTTCAACATCTATGGAAAACAATGGTAGAAAAGATGAGATACAGCAACAGCTACCTGGATACAGGACTGTCTTCATCTTCCTGGAATAAACTTTTCCTGATTATTACTCTCAAGGTGTCCTACTTGGTTATGCTTGCTGTTACCTGCTTTTCTTTTTGGTCCTCTTTCATCTCTTCTTTGGATGTCTGCATTGTTATTTATAAGTAATTAATCAACAGTTCAAATTTTTATAATCTTGCTACGTGGCACTGAGGTTCAACTTACTTTATAAGAGTAACTTTTGAAAATCTCTTCAAAAGTTAAAAAAAATCCCAGAAACAGTTAAGCAATCCTGGAATTACCTGCTTTTCAAAGATTTGGTAGAATTCTTTGTGGAACTCAGGGCTGCTTTCAGAGTGCTGAAGAGGGGAGATCCTTAAGGAGGTCTAAGATAGTGGAGATCTTTGAAAAACTCTTCTTTGGGAATGAACATATCTGGATTCTCTCCCTTTTGGGGTCAGTTTTAATAAATCACTTTTTCTTATGAAATTAATTCATTCAAATCTAAGTTGAACTATATTTGCCAGCATTGAGCAAAGTTATTCCTTATTGTTTCTGTGTTTCTCTAATTATTTCTTTTACTTCTTGCATTCTATATTTCAACTCCCTCAGTTTTATTTTTTATTACATTACCTTCCTGGTTTTTCTATCTTATTTTTTCTTCAGAAAACTACTTTTTGTGGATTTATTTATTTTTGCATTGGTTTTCATTATTAATTTGTTAATTTTTTAAAAAACATTCTTACTAGTCTTTTGTTTTTCTGGATTTTTAAATTATATCTTTAATTTGTTTTTCATTTTATATTGTTTTAAATAAAGATGTACTGAATTCTGAGCATTGCTTTAACTATAGCCCTTAGGTTCTTATAGAATAATGTTTTCATTATTTGTTTTATACCAATTCTTTAATTTCTATTTTTTAATCTCCTTTTTCACTTCAGTTGCTTGAAATATTTTTTTTTTTTTTTTTTTTTTTTTTTTTTTTTTTTTTTTTTTTTTTTTTTTTTTTTTTTTTTTTTTTTTTTTTTTTAAATTTTTTTTTTTTTTTTTTTTTTTTGCGGTACTGGGGATCGAACTCAGGACCCTGCGCTTGCTAGGCAAGTGCTTATTCCACTGAGCTATATCCCCAGCCCTTGCTTGAAAGATTTAAACTTTCTAAGTGAAAACCCTTTTGTAACTTATTACTGATTTCCATTTTATGCACTTATGAGGACAGAATGTTATTTCCACTGTTTTCTACTTTCTGGAATATAACTGAGGCTTTCTTTGATGATTTATGGTCACATTTTTAGTAAATGCTCCATAGGCACTTGGAAAGATAACACAGTCCACACTTTCAGAGAGTTTTGACATACATATAAAAATAACATATACCTTAGTAACAGCCAAATATTATCTTCTAGGATGGAGAAAAAATATAGAACTTTAATACTTTTTATTTTTTAGTCATAGCATACAGTTTTATACAAATTTGATAAAGAAAATTATTATAAGTAATTTAAAGTATTTAACAATAAGAAACAGATTTAAAAAACATATTTGAGGAAAAAGTAAATATAATACACCATGTTTTTAAAATAAATAAGCCTTTTTTTTTTTTTTTTCTTTTTTTGGTCTTTCTGAGACAGGGTCTCACTATGCAGTTCAGGCTGGCCTTGAGCTCACTCTGTAGCCCAGGGTAGCCTCCAACTCGCAACGATCCTCCTGCCTCAGCCTCTCGAGGGCTGGGATTACAGGCGTGTGCCACCACACCCAGCTTAAATAAGCCTTTTTGAGAGGCCCAAATGTGCCATTGTGCTAAAATGCTTATTACACATAATTCAAGAAAGCAAAATCTGTCCACTGAATAATAATGAGGTTTACTATGGTTTAGTCTTTGTGTTAAAGCGTGGATTCAACTATACATAACATGTTCCACCAGCTTATTTATTTAGTTATTTAGTTAGAGTTACTCACTTACTTATTTTTGTGGTACTGGGGCTCACACTCAGGACCTTGTGCTTGCCAGGCAGGCGCTCATTCCCCTGAGCTACATCCCCTCCACCAGCACATTCAGATAATGGTTTACAAGTGTTTGACTTTGCTGCAGCAAGGCTATTACCTTCTAGGTAACCCTTTAATGTTACAAAAACCACTACTTTTCAGTTTTTATTTTCAGTGAAAATACTTCCGATATTAAGACTACTACATTTATAGGCCAAGTACATACATGTTTTAAATGCAACAGAAGTTTAAGCAAAATCTGTTTAAGTTGGATTACTTTTATGTCACCAGTGTAATTAATTCATGAAAATATTTCTTTACTCAATACATACTAAGTACTACTGGTAAGAGCTAGGAAGGAAACACAAGTAGTAGAGGATTTTAGCTCAGCAGCCAGCTACTGGTTTTTAGGGTCATTCTGCACTTCTTCACACATCTTGGAAGTCTGTAGCAGATTTTCCAAGGAAGGATGGGCATGGGGAAAAATATCAGTGTTGGAGGTAAGACTAAAATGAGCTGAAAGAATTGTGGTCCAATTTTTAGCTGAACGATTAAGGATGTCGTATATTTTGCTCAGGACATCACACTAGGTTTTTCTTTCTGCCTCTTAAGGAATCATTATTGCTCATTAACTTAATTCATTTACATTAATTTCACATCACTTACATTAATTTCACAGTAATCCAGACTTGTAAAATCATTTGCCATTCCTTTGGAAGTTATAATAATGATTATAAACTTCAAGGTTAAACATTCAAGCTAATCTTAGAAGATACTGATAAGATTGTATTTCTATTAGAATCTTAATTTGAGTTTGTTTTCTAATTTCAAATTAGAAAAAATTAATTATCCTCTCTGTAATTTAAATACTGGTGATATTTCCCATAAAAAGGAAAATTATAGGATATAATACAATTTTAAGATATAAAAGTTTACAAGTATAGGTATGGATTAATAAAATGTTATTAAGCTAATTCCAGAATATTTATTTTAAACATATGGTAGTTTCTTTCTGAGTGACAAAACCCGGAGGATATATTCTACTAGCCTTCAGTTCTCTAAAATAAATTATTGTTATTATTTATTTTTTGGCCAAAAAGCAGATCTTTGTTGGCATTTTCATGCTCAAGATACTACTGGATTACTTATTTAATTGATGGCTTCATTAGCAAAGTAATGTTTCTGATTTGGACGGAGAAGCTAAGATTCCAACTACAATGCACACAAAATATTCTTTGCCTTCTTACCTTAGCACACTGCATGTGATTGCAGCCCTCATTCTTCTGTATTGGAGACTTGCAGTTAGCACAAGGCTTGGAGTTTGTTAACAACCAGAGACAATTGGCTGCATCCTCATATGCTTCACTAACTCCCACAACTTTGGGGTATGAAACACAAACAGAAAAATAAATGACACTGTACAACTTCAGGGGGGAAACCCCAGACTTTTATTTGCAGGTTGTCTCTCCATTTGAAACATACATTTATTTTCCTATTATGATGTATGGCAAAGTTTTTAACTGTTTCATTTTGAATAGCATAATCACAAAATAATAAACTCTATTCCAAGTGTGCTATCTTTATAAAACGTGGTATGAGGTGATTTCCCTGTAAATTTGTGTCCAAATAAACTAGGGAAAACCCCCAAATACTGGTTACTGTGGATAATAATTTCTTAACTAGGTCAGTTACAAACATAAGAAATTCTTCATCATAGTGAAAAGGATTAAATAACAACATCTTTTTTAAAATCCAGGATTACTTTATTTTTTTATTTTTTATTTTTTTGCGGAACTGGGGATCGAACTCAGGACCTTGCACTTGCCAAGCAGGCACTTATTCTACCGAGCTGTATCCCCAGCTCAATGCCAGGATTACTTTAGATAAATGTAAATTAAATACAACACACCTAAATTAAACATCACTTTCCCTCAGACCTGCCCCGTTCTCTCTAGCACCTGTCCTGGTAAATGACACGAGGACCACCTGTCCAGCGTGACCCAGGAAGGGCGTCACCTCCAGCACGCCTCCCAGCTCCTTCACTCACAGCACCCACGGAGCCTACCTTTTCCTCATACTGCTTCCTCTCCATTCACTCTTTCTTATTGCTGTAACTAGGGCTCTCTATTTCTCTTGCCTAGACAATGAAAGCATAGGAAACTACATCTCCCTAGCTCCTTCTTCCTCCCATCTACACTGCCTACACAGTGATCTTTCAAAAATAGAAATCTGGGGCTGAGGATATAGCTCAGGGGAATAAGCGCCTAGCTGGAAAGCGCAAGGTTGAGTTCGATTCCCGGGACCGCAACAAAACAAAACAAAAATAAAAATAATCTGTTTAAAATCTTCCAATTGCTCCCTATCAACTACAAATGACTATAATAGAAAATCAAATTACTTTGGCAAAGAATATAAAGTCCTTCAGGATCTGGTCCCTCTGCTTGGCAAGTTTCTTGCACTCTCTCCATTCCTATAACAATATTATATTCCATCTCTTAAACTCTTATCTATCCTACTTTGGATCTCAATCTTAAGGAATGCCATGGTTTTTAATGTTTCCAAATTTTACATTTCATAAACTTCCCCTGCCCTAGTGAAGAGACTTAGGGGCTGGCGAGAATTCTAGATACACAATTTATTTTTTTATTTTAAAAATATATGGGTTTATATATTTACACTTCGAAGATATCAATAGATACACAATTTAATAATTATGTTTTCCTGCAAGAATCCCAGTAATCAAGCCCTGCTACTCTAGTTCTAAGTGCATCAGAAGTCCTGTCTTCAGAAAATCACTTCAGAATCATTGAATGTGGCCTCTCCAATCAAGAATTTGTTTACATGAAGATTGTTTCAGAAGGGTGGTGAGGGCAAGAAAGAAGGCAGGAAAACAGATCCTTTGAGTCTACCTATGAACTGGAGGGGCTGAGCACTGAGTATCTTTTCATAGAGCCTAGCAGTAAAGGGGTAGGGCTGTCTTGAACCCTGAAGGCCCATCTACTGAAGTTTGATTTAATAACACAACACCCTTGGACCATAAATGCTGGTCTTAATTTCACACAGAAAAGAGAATTAACAGTCACAAGCTCCCAACTTTAAATATACTCAGTTTGATGAGGGAGTTCATGTTCCCTGATACATTGGTGGGGGGATCAGAGTTTCACAAGGAGGTTAGTATACTTATGGGCAATAGTGTCAAACTGTAGAGGAAATGCCATTTGCAAAGGGGACTGCTATAAAGCCTAATTGCTAAGCACATTTCACATTTAAAACATCTAATTTTTGTTTAAAAGTAGTGGCCTTTTCCCTCGCTTTAGCATCGACATTATTTTTAGCTCCAAGACTCTAACATATTCTTATGACTCTTATTGTCCATTGTTATAGTAAACAAAGCACAAAGCCATTAAAACAAAGCAGCCCTGTGGCCTGCAACATAACTATTTTTTTCTTCTGCTCTTGGAGACAGTGCTAACTCTTAACTGCCTTTTAGTGGACTGCATGAAGTAAATCATATTCAGAAAAGAACCAACTATTACCATAGTAAAAGTTATGCTAAAAGGGCTGGGGATATAGCCTCAGTGGCATAGCACCTGTCTGGCAGGCCTGAGGTCGTGAGTTCAATTCCTGATTACCCCCTCCTCAAAGTTACACTAAAAATATGCATTCATTTTTAGTTCTCTTAACTTGCTTATTCTATATATTATCTCTTTGTAATGCTACTCTTACACCTATGATACCTCATCTCCCTTCAAATTTTCCATGTGTCTTCACCGATGACGATCTCCTTTCCTCAGTGACATGTCTATTTACCTTGATTTTCTTTCTTCAATAATCTAGTGTGTTTAGGTCTCTTGGTTAGAAATATTAGCTTCATTTAGTAAAGCATTAGATTAGAACAGAATCTAAGATCATGCTTTAAAAAAATTACTTAAATCTTTATAAGGAATTAATTCTTTGAATTGACTTAGCATATTTTCTAACACTGTTGCGTTCAATGCAAGAAGGGAAAATACTTACAATGAAAGTAATATATACACTTAAAACAGCATTTAGTCATACTTTTATGGAGTATCACTTTAGAACATGTAATGAAGATGTTCTGCATTAGCATTATAATTTCCCTATTGTTCCTTTAAACATCATCCTAAATTTCATAAACCTAAATACCTTTCTGATCACCTTATTTCAGTGTCAAGGATGCAGATCAGTGTAGTAAGAAAACTTTTAGGTCTGCAGTTCTGGCTTTAGCTCCTCGGGCAGAATACATTTCAGGCATCTTCAGACTCTTTTGTCCTCTTTTCTAAAATTCCTTTGTCTTTCTAAACCAAACTTCCACTTCGGCTCTTTTTTTTTTTTTTTTGTACTGGAAATTGAACTCAGGACCTTGTGTTTGCCAGGCAGGCGCATGTCACTGAGCTATAACCTCAGCCTTCCGCTTTGGCTCTTGAAGGATGATCTTCAGTTTTCAATTTATGGCCTATTTCTAGCCACCAGAGGTAACCATGTGCATACCATGAATACCATTTTCAAGTTTTCTATTTCTTTCCTGTTCTTATGAGAAACATTATCATGTACAAAGATACTTCTTCACAAGTCCCATCAATAATCTTTTCTCATTAGCCAGGTCTTTCTCCTTCTATTTCCTTATAAAAACTTATCTGTGGATATGGAATGATTAAGTCAATTTAAACAGTAAGGGATAACTAAAAAACAAAACCTCAAAATACTTGGTTTAGATCTCAAATCAGATACTTTTGGCAATTCTTTACTCAAGAATTAGTTAGTATGGTAGACTAATAACTTCCTATAGTACGTTAAATCTTCTGGCAACAGACTAAATTTGCACGTTCCTAAACTTACATTTTCTTACCTCCCCAGCATACATGCCACCCCAAATCTGGCCTCACACACTGCCTGTTTTGTTTAAGCTTTTACAGCCCCTCACTTGGGCATTCTCATGTGGCCTCAAAGAGTGCTTCAACAGTCCCTGACTTATCATCCACAGACCTGTTCGTGAGATCCTGCTTAGTAAGCACGTCCTCTCCCGAACCTTCATGCACCACTGCACTGGCTATATTGAACTTGAATATGCTGTGCTTTTCCATGGCAATACCTTGCACTGTCTGGAATGCCCTTCCTGTTCTGGTCATTGTGAACAACATTATCAGCTTTCAAGCGGCAGGTTAAGCATCAACTCTTTAAAAGAGAAGTGTTTCACAACCCTCTTCCAGAGATAACTGACCCTCTCTTTGTTTTTTCCCTCTCTCAATTTATCACAGGAACGATATTCTTACAGAGCATTTAGAAGCTACACCATCTCTAAAGTACAAATTTCAAGAGCATAGACAACATCTTATATTTTGTATTTTCACGTATAACAGCCATATAATATTAAATAAAAAGATCCAAATGAAATTAATTTTCATTTGCATTAATTTGAAAGAAAAGAGTTGAGAAGTATTTTAAAATACTTGAACGAGATGGGAAACTACTGTAAAGCATATGGGGGAACAATTAAAATAAGAGTTGTGCTGAGCACAGTGGTCCATGTCTGTAATTCCAGGACTCTGGAAAGCTGATATAGCAGGATCACAAGTTTGAGCCTAGTCTGGGCAATTTAGCAAGACTCTGTCTCAAATTTTTAAAAAGGGGCTAGAGATGTAGCTCAGTGCAAAAGCCCTGGATTCAATTCTCAGTACTGGAGGGGAAAAGTCTTCTGAGAAACTCAAAGGCATTTCATCACTAAGCATGTGTTTTGTGTCATTCAGTCGAATCCAATACTGGCCTCCTCTGTAGAATGGATCACTAACATCATCTGATAGCATTACTGTGAAGATAACAAAATAGCATATTTACAGGTGTCTTGGCCACAACAGTTATACATAGGCTATTTATAGAAGAAATTTACAAAACCACTTAACAGCAAAGAATTCACTTGTCTTATCCTTCACTGAAGTTTTATTGGAAATGGAATCTTTTCACTTTAGGTCATATACTAGCTGCTCCCGAGGCACAGAATAGCTGGATGGCCCAGCCTCAGCTAAAAGAGAAAGCTAAAAAAGAAGGGCTAAAGGGATCTTTACTTGCCCTGTCTATATTAGGCTGGAAAGTCTTATTGGAAACATAAGCACTTTCTATGATTTCTCTTTGCAAGAGTCTATGATGTCCAGAAGGATGCTGGTCAGAGGGACAATGCTAGACACGGGACCTCTCACATTAAGAAATGTGAAAACTAATTCTTAAGTAAACATTATAAGAAATAGAACTACATTTCATTGAGTGCTATTAGGAAACATGTAGCCCAGCTATCTAAAATTCCTCTTACGTTCTTCTGGTTTCATTTCAGTTATTTTTTGCAGCCAGTTTTTCCATGTTTGGCAGTCACATGGCTCATGTGCTTCACCAAGGCACTCCCTAAGGAAGAAAACAAAAAGTAATTTAAAAATAATCATCAATAACAAGGTGAAAAAAATAAGTGGGAAGTACTCTTCTAATTTTAAAGTTGTAAAAACTAAGGCACTGTGAGGAGATATGAAGCATTTCAAGGGAGGAGAAAGTAAAATGTGATTCCAAAGCTTAATGACTTCAGAACAGTTTTTCTTTGAAATAAGTACATTAATTCACACATTTAAAAAGTTCTAAACAGATTACCTAATATTTGTGACCCTAGTTTTGTATGACTAAGCTGTAAAACATTTTTACCAACTGGGTTTTATTGTAACTAACACTTTACATTCTCGTTATTGAAGGTGTATTCTTCAGCAAGCAGCACTGTTACTCCTACCTATGGGCTTGTTAGATAAGAACAGGAGCAGGGCCCATGAAACCTAGAGATCACAATACGCATTTCATCAAAGTTGCCACATGATCTTTCTTCATTTAAAGTTTGAGAAGCAATGTTTTCAGTCCTATTTGTACAGTTACTTTTCCCACCTATTTCTCAGATAACTGTCAGGGAAATCTAAGTTTGTTTTTATTGAAATTCGACACATTCTGATTCAAATAATTAACATCAATTTATCATTTATAATTCAATTTCATATTCTTAAGATCTATGGCTATATAAGAAGTTGAGTATCAAAAAGTTTATAGCCTTTATAAGTTTTATTCATTTTATTCAATATGATGCTCTACTGCAAGGTTCAAAGGTCATTATTCCAGTTAACAAAATATTATTTTGGGGACAGAAAAACTCAAGCTGCATATGGTATCATCTCATTATTGTCATCATGAATAATGATGTTATTTACAAAACTTAAGTTTGTTAAGACATACCAACTGACTCAGGTACAGACTTTTGTTTTTTTTTATATTTTTTAAAAATTTTATTTTAAAGACAAAAGAATGGAGATATATGAACCAGAATAAGCCATACACAATACCGAAAATACAAAATTACACAGAATATAGTAGGGAATTAGCATTGGATGTTGTATTACATAATGTTATCTTCACATTAGTTAAGCCAAAAACATTAAAGGAAATACCAAATTATAGAGAAGATAGGGGATTAGCACTGGATGCTGTATAATATAAAGTTATCTTCACTTCTGTTACTACAAAAACGATTGAGGAAATACAAAATTATAGAGAACATAGAAGGGAATTAGCTCTGGATGCTGTCCTACATAACGTTACCTTCACCTTTGTTACTCAGTTACACAGATGATGGCCCATTTGATCATTCAGTTTTTCTCCTCCCTCATCTCCGTTGCCCTACCACTCAATCAGTCACCTTCCCTGTGATAATAACTGTACTCCTAGGTTTATCTATACCCCTGGACTCTCGCCTTGGGAAGAGATATATCTACCTCAGACTATACTATAACATACATGGGTGTATACAAACTGCCATGGCTGGAGGTGGAAAAGCACGAGGTACAGACTCTTGTAAACTAAGCAGTAATAAAATATTACACTATATTAAGGAAGTACCCATTCTACACTTCACACTCATTTGGAAGATTGGTATTAAAACTAGTAAACAACAAGTGTTGGCATAGATTTACAAAAATTAGAACCTCTGTGCATCACTGACAGAAACATAAATGCTAATGTAGCTGCTATGGAGAACAGTTTAATGGTTGCTTATAAAGTTAAACATAGAATTACCATGGGATTCAGCAATTTGACTCTTAGGTATATACCTAAAAGAACTGAAAACAAATACTCAAACTTGTACATTAATGTTTACACCAGCATACAATAGCAAAAAGATGGAAACAAATAAAGTGTCCACCAATAGACGAGAGAATAAACAAATTGTATAATCATATGCTGGAACACTGTCTAGCCACAAGACAGTCTAAACCATGATCCAACAGAGATCAACATTCTAAACCATGATACAACATGTTAGGTGAAATAAGCTAGACACAAAAGGTCAAATATTGTAGAATTCTACTACACTAGGCACCATGATGCATGTCTGTAGTTAATCTTGAGGATGATGCAGGAAGATCGCTTGAGTCCAGGAGTTCAAGGACAGCTTGAGCAACATAGTGATACCCCTATCACAGAAAAAATAACCTAGGCAAATTTATAGAGTCAGAAGGTAGAATGGGTTATCAGCAGCTGAGGAAAGGAAGAAGAGGAATTACTGCTTAATTAATGGTTACAGAGTCTTTAGGATTATATAACATTTCTTAAAATGTGAAGGGGTGGTTGATGAGCTGTGAATACAATTAGTGTTACTGAACCACACACTTAAAAATGGTTAAATGGTTAAAAAAAAAGAAGTATCAATATTACCCTTTTGGGGTAATGTCCTTACTTTCCCAATGTATCATCTAATCTGGTATTTGGTAAATATTTTCTCTAATAGTGGTTATAAGCATTCTTAGTAACATGCTGGAAACTTAATAGTCAAAAAATATTAGATTGTTTAAAATGAGAGTAGGTAAATAATTTTGGTGTAAGTGCAAATAAAAATCTACTCTGCTTTCTAGAAATGTAAGGAATGTCTGCAACAATTTCATTTGGCACACTATACTAGCACATAGAAGAGTAAGAAATATGCCACAGAGCTAGGAACAGTGTTTGCATATGGTGCTTAAGAATACATGTGGGAATGTAGAATTTACATTTTTCACAACTCATTAAAAATCTGTTAATTGTACCTCAATAAAGCTGGACAAAATCTTCATATGAAAAACACTCTAAGACATATGCAGTATCTAAAACAAAATGAACAAAGAAACTAAATTTTTAAAGATTTTTTTCTAGTAGAGATTAAGTAGCATACCCCACATCCCCTCAACAAATAATACTAATATAGTTGTTCTGTTCTTACAACATTTTCTAATAGAAAAAAAGATAGTATCATCTGGAAAAACGCTCAGTGCCTTCAAACTGAACCTAAAAAACCAGCATTTATTCAAAGGTCATAAGCAGACTTCTCAACACAAACCCTTAAGTCAAGAAGAGTTTGGAGTGGAGTACTTCAAGCCCTAAAAGAAAACAATCTCCATCCCAGATTAATGTACCCTGAAAAATTACCTTTCAAAATGGATGGAGAAATAAGATATTGCCATAAGAAAGAAAACTTGAAGAAATTCATGACCACCAAACCACTCCAAAATGTTCTGAAGGACACTCCAGAAAGAGAAAATGAAGACGACAACTCCACTGAACCCCAACAGAATGAATCCACCAGGCAAGGTAAACAGTTAACAGAGCGGAAGGAAAGGGAGCCCACAACAGGAAAATAACATGATAAGGCTAACTCAATACACATGAGTTATAACCATCAAGGTAAATGGTCTCAGTCCACTAATCAAAGGAGCAGACTGGCAGAACAGATTAAGAAAGGAGATCCAACAATATGTTACATGCAAGCAACATATTTAACTCAAAGAGAAATTCATAGACCGAAACTCAAAGAATGAGAAACAACACTCCATGCAACAGGAACCTGGAAAAAAGCAGGGGTAGCCATTCTATTTGCAGACAAAGTGGATTTCAAGCCAAGACTGATCAAGTGAGAAAAGGTCATTACATCCTTGTTCAAAGAGGAAGAGAAAACCATCATAAATATATACATAACAAACACAGTGCACCCAACTACATAAAATAAAAATGAATAGACATGAAAAACCAAATAAGCATTAATACAATTGCAATGCGGACCTCAATAACCGACTCTCACAAATAGATCGAACAGACAAAAAAAATCAACAAAGAAATATCAGTAATGAACCAAACTTTTGACAAAAGGACTCAGTATATGTGTTCTACCCCACAACATCAGACTATACATTCTTCTTAGCTGCACACGGATGTTCTCCAAAATAGATCACATATTAGCTCATAGAACATGCTTAAGTAAATGCAAAGGAATTGAAATTATCCCATGCATATTATCAGTGTATGAAACTGGAAATCAGTGGCAAAAGAAACCACAAAAACTTCATAAACACAGGGAAATTAAATAGCATCCTCTTGAACAACCCATGAGTAATATGAAATTAAAGAAGAAATTACATAGTTTCTACAATTAAATGATAATGCCAATATAACATACTGGAACTTATGGGATGCAATGTAAGCAGTCCTCTGAGGGAAACTTACAGCACTAAATTCCCATCTAAGAAAAACAGAATGAGGACAAAATAATCTAATGTTATAAAATCTTCTAGAAAAAGAAGAGCAAGTCAAGCTCAAAGCTCATACAGGGAAGGAAATTATGAAGATTAGAGCAGAAATTAATTCAACTGACACCGAGAAAACATATAAAAATCAATGAATCAGAGAGCTGGCTCTTAGAAAGACTAAATAAAATTGACAAACCCTCAGCCAACCTCATCAACACAAGGAAGGACTCCAATCTGCGCAGTTACAAATGAAAAGGGTGGAATTGTAATGAATCCTGCAAAAATCCAGATCATTACTATCTACTTCAAGAACCTGTATTCTAATGAGCTGGAAAACACAGAAGAAATGGACAGATTTCTAGATACATATTAATTATCAAAGCTGAACCAAGAAGCTATACCGATTTTAAATAACCCAGTATCAGTCAATGAAATTGAAGATGTAATTAAACTGCTGAATTCTACAAGAAATTTAGAGAAGATCTAATGCTACTATTCCTCAAACTTCTAATGAAACTAAAAGGGAAGCAATACTCCAAAACTCATTTCTAGAAGCAAGCATTACCCTGATACCAAAACCAGGGAAGGATCCAACCACAAAAGAGAGCTACAGGTCAATCATACTAATGAACATAGACAGAAAAGTCCTTAATAAGACAGGCCAAAAAGAATGCAGCAAATCATCAAGAAGCTTATAAACCAGACCAAGTAGGATTTATCCTAGGAATGCAGGGATGGTTTGATATATGCAAATCAATAAAAGTAGCACACCATATCATCAGAGCCAAGGACAAAACCACATGATCTCAATAGATGAAGAAAAGGCACTTGACAAAGTCTAGCATTGATTCATGGTAAAAACCCTACAAAACACTGGAATAGATGGTCTTTATCTTAATTTGAGAAAAGCCATCTATGACAAACCAATACCCATACTAAACAGATAAAAACTGAAAGCTTTCATGCTAACATCAGGAACAAGGCATGGATGTCCACTATCACCACTCTGAAAACTTTAGTCAGAGTAATTTTTAGTCACACAAGAAAAAGAAATAAAAGGAATAGTGATAGGAAAGGAGGAAGTTAAATTATCATTATTTGAAAACGCAAGTACAACCTATCAGAATCTGTGGGATGCAATGAAAGCAGTCCTCAGAGGGGAATTTATAGCAATGAAATCATATACAAAGAAAATAGAAAGAGAGCAAATAAATAACCTGTTGATACACCTCAAATTCTTAGAAAAAGAGCAACAAGCTAAACCAAGAGCCCAAAGAAGGGAGGAGATTATAAAACTCAGGGAAGAAATTAATGCAATTGAGATGAAGAAAACTCTACAAAAAATTAGTGAATCAAACAGTTGGTTCTTCGAAAGAGTAAATAAAATTGATAAACCCCTAGCCAACCTTATCAAAAAAAGAAGGGAAAGATCTCAAATTCATGCAATAAGGAATGAAAAAGAGGAGTCACTACAGATCCAAAAGAAATACAAAAGATCATTAATACCTACTTTGAAAATCTGTATTCCCATAGGATAGAAAATACAGAAGAAATGGACACATTCCTAGAAAGGTACAAATTGCCAAAATTGAATCAGGAAGACGTAAAAATCCTGAATAACCCAATATCAATTAATGAGATTGAAAACGTCATTAAAAACTTA